>JAXIVJ010015406.1:0-31691 GCA_036785665.1 Chirona hameri | reverse complement strand
AGAGCCGGCGGCTGTGTTCTGCCGACAGCACGCCGGAGGTGGCCTCGTGCAGCTTACTGACCGCGCGGCACACCGCCCTGCGCGGGGACCAACATAGACACGGGTTACCGGCAGTCGCTGCAACTGACGACCGCGCGGCACATCGCCCTGCGCCGGGACCAACATAGACACGGGTTACCGGCAGTCGCTGCAACTGACGACCGCGCGGCACATCGCCCTGCGCGGGGACCAACATAGACACGGGTTACCGGCAGTCGCTGCAACTGACGCCCGCGCGGCACACCGCCTTGCGCCGGGACCAACATAGACACGGGTTACCGGCAGTCGCTGCAACTGACGCCCGCGCGGCACACCGCCCTGCGCCGGGACCAACATAGACACGGGTTACCGGCAGTCGCTGCAACTGACGCCCGCGCGGCACACCGCCCTGCGCCGGGACCAACATAGACACGGGTTACCGGCAGTCGCTGCAACTGACGCCCGCGCGGCACACCGCCCTGCGCCGGGACCAACATAGACACGGGTTACCGGCAGTCGCTGCAACTGACGCCGCGCGGCACACCGCCCTGCGCGGGACCAACATAGACACGGGTTACCGGCAGTCGCTGCAACTGACGCCCGCGCGGCACACCGCCCTGCGCCGGGACCAACATAGACACGGGTTACCGGCAGTCGCTGCAACTGACGGCAGTGGCATCACATCAACTCCTTCAAATCATACAACCACAAAGGGTATTGGTGTAGCCGTAAATGTACAAACTAAAAGGCCCATAGAACCCTAACGATTTCAATAAAACAAACAAAGCAATAACTTCCAATCAAATAATTAATCTGATACACAAACGCAAATTAAAAATATTGTTATATTCAAACAACCAATGATAAATGGATACATCAAGCAACGCAGTACATATACATAAGTTTCTGTAATCGATATACACGGGACCAAAGGCTTGAGCTGTTGGCTTGGGACCGGTGGACTAACCTGCACTGCTGGCTGGAGACGGGACAGGGGGCTGACCTGAGCTGTTGGCTTGGGACCGGTGGACTAACCTGCACTGCTGGCTGGAGACGGGACAGGGGGCTGACCTGAGCTGTTGGCTTGGGACCGGTGGACTAACCTGCACTGCTGGCTGGAGACGGGACAGGGGGCTGACCTGAGCTGTTGGCTTGGGACCGGTGGACTAACCTGCACTGCTGGCTGGAGACGGGACAGGGGGCTGACCTGAGCTGTTGGCTTGGGACCGGTGGACTAACCTGCACTGCTGGCTGGAGACGGGACAGGGGGCTGACCTGAGCTGTTGGCTTGGGACCGGTGGACTAACCTGCACTGCTGGCTGGAGACGGGACAGGGGGCTGACCTGAGCTGTTGGCTTGGGACCGGTGGACTAACCTGCACTGCTGGCTGGAGACGGGACAGGGGGCTGACCTGAGCTGTTGGCTTGGGACCGGTGGACTAACCTGCACTGCTGGCTGGAGACGGACAGGGGGCTGACCTGAGCTGTTGGCTTGGGACCGGTGGACTAACCTGCACTGCTGGCTGGAGACGGGACAGGGGGCTGACCTGAACTGCTGGCTGGAGACGGGTTAACTCACCTGAACTGCTGGCTGGGGATGGGTTAACTAACCTGAACTGCTGGCTGGGGACGGGTTAACTCACCTGAACTGCTGGCTGGGGACGGGTTAACTCACCTGAACTGCTGGCTGGGGAAGGGTTAAATCACCTGAACTGCTGGCTGGGGACGGGTTAACTCACCTGAACTGCTGGCTGGGGACGGGTTAACTCACCTGAACTGTTGGCTGGGGACGGGTTAACTCACCTGAACTGCTGGCTGGGGATGGGTTAACTAACCTGAACTGCTGGCTGGGGACGGGTTAACTCACCTGAACTGCTGGCTGGGGACGGGTTAACTCACCTGCACTGCTGGCTGGGGATGGGTTAACTCACCTGAACTGCTGGCTGGGGATGGGTTAACTAACATGCACTGCTGGCTGGGGACGGGTTAACTCACCTGAACTGCTGGCTGGAGACAGGTTAACTCACCTGAACTGCTGGCTGGAGACGGGTTAACTCACCTGCACTGTTGGCTGGGGACGGGTTAACTCACCTGAACTGCTGGCTGGGGATGGGTTAACTAACCTGAACTGCTGGCTGGGGACGGGTTAACTCACCTGAACTGCTGGCTGGGGACGGGTTAACTCACCTGAACTGTTGGCTGGGGACGGGTTAACTCACCTGAACTGCTGGCTGGGGATGGGTTAACTAACCTGAACTGCTGGCTGGGGACGGGTTAACTCACCTGAACTGCTGGCTGGGGACGGGTTAACTCACCTGCACTGCTGGCTGGGGACGGGTTAACTCACCTGAACTGCTGGCTGGGGATGGGTTAACTAACATGCACTGCTGGCTGGGGACGGGTTAACTAACATGCACTGCTGGCTGGGGACGGGTTAACTCACCTGAACTGCTGGCTGGGGACGGGTTAACTCACCTGAACTGTTGGCTGGGGACGGGTTAACTCACCTGAACTGCTGGCTGGGGACGGGTTAACTCACCTGAACTGTTGGCTGGGGACAGGTTAACTCACCTGAACTGCTGGCTGGGGACGGGTTAACTCACCTGAACTGCTGGCTGGGGACGGGTTAACTCACCTGAACTGTTGGCTGGGGACAGGTTAACTCACCTGAACTGTTGGCTGGGGACGGGTTAACTCACCTGAACTGTTGGCTGGGGACGGGTTAACTAACCTGCACTGCTGGCTGGGGACGGGTTCACTCACCTGAACTGCTGGCTGGGGACGGGTTAACTCACCTGAACTGTTGGCTGGGGACGGGTTAACTAACCTGCACTGCTGGCTGGGGACGGGTTAACTCACCTGAACTGCTGGCTGGGGACGGGTTAACTCACCTGAACTGCTGGCTGGGGACGGGTTAACTCACCTGAACTGCTGGCTGGGGACGGGTTAACTCACCTGAACTGCTGGCTGGGGAAGGGTTAAATCACCTGAACTGCTGGCTGGGGACGGGTTAACTCACCTGAACTGTTGGCTGGGGACGGGTTAACTCACCTGAACTGTTGGCTGGGGACGGGTTAACTCACCTGAACTGCTGGCTGGGGACGGGTTAACTCACCTGAACTGCTGGCTGGGGACGGGCGGGCGCGCCTCCCATTTGTTGAGCTGCGTCTCGCACGCTCCGCCGATGATCAGCACCAGTTTGGAGTCGATCTCTGCCAGGTGAGCTCGGTAGTCAGCCTCCACCTGGTCCAGGTGCTTCAGCTGTCCGCGACTCCGCTCCGGAACCAGGCCCTGGTCAGAGGGACAGAGGGAGGGAGTGGTCAGACAGAGACAGAGGGAGGGAGTGGTCAGACAGAGACAGAGGGAGGGAATGATCAGACAGAGTGAGAGGAGGGAGTGATCAGACAGAGACAGAGGGAGGGAGCGATCAGACAGACAGAGACAGAGGGAGGGAGTGGTCATACAGAGACAGAGGGAGGGAGCGATCAGACAGAGGGAGAGGGAGGGAGTGGTCAGACAGAGACAGAGGGAGGGGAGCGATCAGACAGAGACAGAGGGAGGGAGCGATCAGACAGAGACAGAGGGAGGGAGTGGTCAGACAGAGACAGAGGGAGGGAGCGATCAGACAGAGGGAGAGGGAGGGAGTGGTCAGACAGAGACAGAGGGAGGGAGCGATCAGACAGAGACAGAGGGAGGGAGTGGTCAGACAGAGACAGAGGGAGGGAGCGATCAGACAGAGGGAGAGGGAGGGAGTGGTCAGACAGAGACAGAGGGAGGGAGCGATCAGACAGAGGGAGAGGGAGGGAGTGGTCAGACAGAGACAGAGGGAGGGAGCGATCAGACAGAGGGAGGGAGTGATCAGACGGAGGGAGAGGGAGGGAGTGGTCAGACAGAGACAGAGGGAGGGAGCGATCTGACAGAGACAGAGACAGAGACAGAGGGAGGGAGTGGTCAGACAGAGACAGAGGGAGGGAGCGATCAGACAGAGGGAGAGGGTGGTCAGACAGAGACAGAGGGAGGGAGCGATCAGACAGAGGGAGAGGGAGGGAGTGGTCAGACAGAGACAGAGGGAGGGAGTGGTCAGACAGAGGGAGAGGGAGGGAGCGGTCAGACAGAGGGAGGGAGTGGTCAGACAGAGACAGAGGGAGGGGGCGATCAGACAGACAGAGGGAGGGAGCGATCGGACAGAGACAGAGACAGAGGGAGGGAGTGGTCAGACAGAGACAGATGGAGGGAGCGATCAGACAGAGACAGAGGGAGGGAGTGGTCAGACAGAGACCGAGGAAGAGGGAGGGAGTGGTCAGACAGAGACAGAGGGAGGGAGCGATCAGACAGAGGGAGAGGGAGGGAGTGGTCAGACAGAGACAGCGGGAGGGAGTAGTCAGACAGGAGTAGGGAGCGATCAGACAGAGGGAGAGGGAGGGAGTGGTCAGACAGAGACAGAGGGAGGGAGCGATCAGACAGAGGGAGAGGGAGGGAGTGGTCAGACAGAGACAGAGGGAGGGAGTGGTCAGACAAAGACAGAGGGATGGAGTGGTCAGACAGAGGGATGGAGTGGTCAGACAGAGGGAGGAAGTGGTCAGACAGAGGGAGGGAGTGGTCAGACAGAGGGAGAGGGAGGGAGTGGTCAGACAGAGACAGAGGGAGGGAGGGAGTGGTCATACAGAGACAGAGGGAGGGAGTGGTCAGACAGAGGGAGGGAGTGGTCAGACAGAGACAGAGGTAGGGAGTGGTCAGACAGAGGGAGGGAGTGGTCAGACAGAGGTAGGGAGTGGTCAGACAGAGGGAAGGGAGTGGTCAGACAGAGACAGAGGGAGGGAGTGGTCAGACAGAGACTGAGGGAGGGAGTGGTCAGACAGAGGGAGAGGGAGGGAGTGGTCAGACAGAGACAGAGGGAGGGAGTGGTCAGACAGAGACAGAGGGAGGGAGCGATCAGACAGAGGGAGAGGGAGAGTGGTCAGACAGAGACAGAGGGAGGGAGTGGTCAGACAGAGACAGAGGGAGGGAGTGGTCAGACAGAGGGAGGGAGTGGTCAGACAGAGGGAGAGGGAGGGAGTGGTCAGACAGAGACAGAGGGAGGGCGGGAGTGGTCATACAGAGATAGAGGGAGGGAGTGGTCGGACAGAGGGAGAGGGAGGGAGTGGTCAGACAGAGACAGAGGGAGGGAGGGAGTGGTCATACAGAGACAGAGGGAGGGAGTGGTCAGACAGAGGGAGGGAGTGGTCAGACAGAGGGAGGGAGTGGTCAGACAGAGGGAGGGAGTGGTCAGACAGAGGGAGGGAGTGGTCAGACAGAGGGAAGGGAGTGGTCAGACAGAGACTGAGCGAATGGAACTGATACCTGTCTCCACACCAGCCAGTGGCCAGAAAGACAGAGGAGGTGAGATACGGCATGGCTATCGCAGTTGGAGGGTAAACGACAGAAAGAAAGGAACAAATAACCGTGTCGACGCTAACCAGTGACCAGACAGGCAGGGAGTCAGACGGCATGGCTACCGCGGTTGAAGGTAAATATCCAATGCAGCAGCAGCAGCGGCATTACTGACCTGGAAGTGTATCCGTATGACGGGTATGAAGTGCAGCAGCAGGGCATTACTGACCTGGAAGTGTATCCGTATGACGGGTATGAAGTGCAGCACCAGCTGTACACCGCGGGCCGCCAGCGACAGGTTTCTGCTGGTGATCGTCTTCAGCCCGACCAGCTGGATCGCTCCGGCTCCCACCACCAGCTGACAGCAGCGCGAGTTGAAGAACCGCAGCAGGTCCACCTGGCGGACACAAACACCAATGAGAGAGCCGGCAGACTAGTCACTTTCAGACAACACCAATCAGAGAGCTGGGCATACTCAGGCAGCACCAATCAGAATGCAGGGTAGATACTGAGACGACCAATGACAGCAGAGCTGACTCAGGCAGTGCAAATCAAAGAGGGACTCCGGCAGGCAGAGCCAATCACACAAGGCAGACTGAGTGAAAGCCAATCTTAGCATTACAGGCACCGGAGAAGGCGAACCACACACACACATTGAAACGTCCGCATACAAGGAGCTATACATTTTTTTTCAGATACAGGGAGCTAGAAACAATCACGAGAAATATAACCAAACTTCTTGCATACAGGGAGCAACCTTTTAACAGAATTGAGGCACTTATCGAACACCCGAATCATTGTCACTCTAACCTGCGCCAGAACCATTTTCAACAGAGCTAAGCCACCAACTGAACACGCTAACCATCGACTCCCGCCCTCACCAGACTCCCGCCTCGCCTCCTCTCACCAGACTCCCGCCTCGCCTCCTCTCACCAGACTCCCGCCTCGCCTCCTCTCACCAGACTCCCGCCTCGCCTCCTCTCACCAGACTCCCGCCTCGCCTCCTCTCACCAGACTCCCGCCTCGCCTCCTCTCACCAGACTCCCGCCTCGCCTCCTCTCAACAGACTCCCGCCTCGCCTCCTCTCACCAGACTCCCGCCTCGCCACCTCTCTCGACTCCCGCCTCGCCTCCTCTCACCAGACTCCCGCCTCGACACCTCTCTCGACTCCCGCCTCGCCTCCTCTCACCAGACTCCCGCCTCGCCTCCTCTCACCAGACTCCCGCCTCGCCTCCTCTCACCAGACTCCCGCCTCGCCTCCTCTCACCAGACTCCCGCCCTCACCTCCTCTCACCAGACTCCCGCCTCGACTCCCGCCTCGCCTCCTCTCACCAGACTCCCGCCTCGCCTCCTCTCACCAGACTCCCGCCCTCACCTCCTCTCATCAGACTCCCGCCTCGCCTCCTCTCACCAGACTCCCGCCTCGCCTCCCCTCACCAGACTCCCGCCTCGCCTCCTCTCACCAGACTCCCGCCTCGCCTCCTCTCACCAGACTCCCGCCTCGCCTCCTCTCACCAGACTCCCGCCTCGCCTCCTCTCACCAGACTCCCGCCTCGCCTCCTCTCACCAGACTCCCGCCTCGCCTCCTCTCACCAGACTCCCGCCTCGCCTCCTCTCACCAGACTCCCGCCTCGCCTCCTCTCACCAGACTCCCGCCCTCACCTCCCCTCACCAGACTCCCGCCTCGCCTCCTCTCACCAGACTCCCGCCTCGCCTCCTCTCACCAGACTCCCGCCTCGCCTCCTCTCACCAGACTCCCGCCTCGCCTCCTCTCACCAGACTCCCGCCTCGCCTCCTCTCACCAGACTCCCGCCTCGCCTCCTCTCACCAGACTCCCGCCTCGCCTCCTCTCACCAGACTCCCGCCTCGCCTCCTCTCACCAGACTCCCGCCTCGCCTCCTCTCACCAGACTCCAGCCTCGCCTCCTCTCACCAGACTCCCGCCTCGCCTCCTCTCACCAGACTCCCGCCCTCACCTCCTCTCACCAGACTCCCGCCTCGCCTCCTCTCACCAGACTCCCGCCTCGCCTCCTCTCACCAGACTCCCGCCTCGCCTCCTCTCACCAGACTCCCGAATCGCCTCCTCTCACCAGACTCCCGCCTCGCCTCCTCTCACCAGACTCCCGCCTCGCCACATCTCACCAGACTCCCGCCTCGCCTCCTCTCACCAGACTCCAGCCTCGCCTCCTCTCACCAGACTCCCGCCTCGTCACCTCTCACCAGTCTCCCGCCTCGCCTCCTCTCTCGACTCCCGCCTCGCCTCCTCTCACCAGACTCCCGCCTCGCCTCCTCTCACCAGCCTCCCGCCTCACCTCCTCTCACCAGACTCCCGCCTCGCCACCTCTCTCGACTCCCGCCTCGCCTCCTCTCACCAGACTCCCGCCTCGCCTCCTCTCACCAGCCTCCCGCCTCGCCTCCTCTCACCAGACTCTCGCCTCGCCTCCTCTCACCAGACTCCCGCCTCGCCTCCTCTCACCAGACTCCCGCCTCGCCTCCTCTCACCAGACTCCCGCCTCGCCTCCTCTCACCAGTCTACTGAGCAGGTCACCGCTGACCGCGCCCAGGTGCCGGGAGCAGTCGCAGTACTCGAGCAGCATCTTCACCAGCAGGAGGACGGTGCCGACGACGACGAACTGATGCTCGCCCAGCCGGAGAACGTCGGCAGGACGCCGCTCCGGGGAGTCAGGGCAGGAGACGCGCGACGGCAGACCCGCAGAACCTGGAGACAGATACACAGACATCCAGTCATCAGGGAGTTAGGACAGGAGACCCGCGACGGCAGACCCGCATAACCTGGAGACAGACAGACACACAGGGTCAAGCGAACCCAGCTCTTATTCAGGTTGATGAAAGCCATGCAGTCCACCTGAACCCTCACCTCTGACCCCTGGTCCACCCCTCACCCTGACTTGGCCGCTCACCTCTGACCCCCGATCCATTGCCATCCCACCGTACCCTCCCCATGACCGACCCCTCGGGGCTCACCTCTGACCCTCGATTCATTGCCATCCCACCGTACCCTCCCCATGACCGACCCCTCGGCGCTCACCTCTGACCCCCGATCCATTGCCATCCCACCGTACCCTCCCCATGACCGACCCCTCGGCGCTCACCTCTGACCCCCGATCCATTGCCATCCCACCGTACCCTCCCCATGACCGACCCCTCGGCGCTCACCTCTGACCCCCGATTCATTGCCATCCCACCGTACCCTCCCCATGACCGACCCCTCGGCGCTCACCTCTGACCCCCGATTCATTGCCATCCCACCGTACCCTCCCCATGACCGACCCCTCGGCGCTCACCTCTAACCCCCGATTCATTGCCATCCCACCGTACCCTCCCCATGACCGACCCCTCGGCGCTCACCTCTGACCCCCGATTCATTGCCATCCCACCGTACCCTCCCCATGACCGACCCCTCGGCGCTCACCTCTGACCCCCGATTCATTGCCATCCCACCGTACCCTCCCTATGACCGACCCCTCGGCGCTCACCTCTGACCCCCGATTCATTGCCATCCCACCGTACCCTCCCCATGACCGACCCCTCGGCGCTCACCTCTGACCCCCGATTCATTGCCATCCCACCGAACCCTCCCCATGACCGACCCCTCGGCGCTCACCTCTGACCCCCGATTCATTGCCATCCCACCGTACCCTCCCCATGACCGACCCCTCGGCGCTCACCTCTGACCCCCGATTCATTGCCATCCCACCGTACCCTCCCCATGACCGACCCCTCGGCGCTCACCTCTGACCCCCGATTCATTGCCATCCCACCGTACCCTCCCCATGACCGACCCCTCGGCGCTCACCTCTGACCCCCGATTCATTGCCATCCCACCGTACCCTCCCCATGACCGACCCCTCGGCGCTCACCTCTGACCCCCGATTCATTGCCATCCCACCGTACCCTCCCCATGACCGACCCCTCGGCGCTCACCTCTGACCCCCGATTCATTGCCATCCCACCGTACCCTCCCCATGACCGACCCCTCGGCGCTCACCTCTGACCCCCGATTCATTGCCATCCCACCGTACCCTCCCCATGACCGACCCCTCGGCGCTCACCTGACCCCCGATTCATTGCCATCCCACCGTACCCTCCCCATGACCGACCCCTCGGCGCTCACCTCTGACCCCCGATTCATTGCCATCCCACCGTACCCTCCCCATGACCGACCCCTCGGCGCTCACCTCTGACCCCCGATTCATTGCCATCCCACCGTACCCTCCCCATGACCGACCCCTCGGCGCTCACCTCTGACCCCCGATTCATTGCCATCCCACCGTACCCTCCCCATGACCGACCCCTCGGCGCTCACCTCTGACCCCCGATTCATTGCCATCCCACCGTACCCTCCCATGACCGACCCCTCGGCGCTCACCTCTGACCCCCGATTCATTGCCATCCCACCGTACCCTCCCCATGACCGACCCCTCGGCGCTCACCTCTGACCCCCGATTCATTGCCATCCCACCGTACCCTCCCCATGACCGACCCCTCGGCGCTCACCTCTGACCCCCGATTCATTGCCGTCCCACCGTACCCTCCCCATGACCGACCCCTCGGCGCTCACCTCTGACCCCCGATCCATTGCCATCCCACCGTACCCTCCCCATGACCGACCCCTCGGCGCTCACCTCTGACCCCCGATCCATTGCCATCCCACCGTACCCTCCCCATGACCGACCCCTCGGCGCTCACCTCTGACCCCCGATTCATTGCCATCCCACCGTACCCTCCCCATGACCGACCCCTCGGCGCTCACCTCTGACCCCCGATTCATTGCCGTCCCACCGTACCCTCCCCATGACCGACCCCTCGGCACTCACCTCTGACCCCCGATTCATTGCCATCCCACCGTACCCTCCCCATGACCGACCCCTCGGCGCTCACCTCTGACCCCCGATTCATTGCCGTCCCACCGTACCCTCCCCATGACCGACCCCTCGGCGCTCACCTCTGACCCCCGATCCATTGCCATCCCACCGTACCCTCCCCATGACCGACCCCTCGGCGCTCACCTCTGACCCCCGATCCATTGCCATCCCACCGTACCCTCACCATGACCGACCCCTCGGCGCTCACCTCTGACCCCCGATTCATTGCCATCCCACCGTACCCTCCCCATGACCGACCCCTCGGCGCTCACCTCTGACCCCCGATTCATTGCCGTCCCACCGTACCCTCCCCATGACCGACCCCTCGGCACTCACCTCTGACCCCCGATTCATTGCCATCCCACCGTACCCTCCCCATGACCGACCCCTCGGCGCTCACCTCTGACCCCCGATCCATTGCCATCCCACCGTACCCTCCCCATGACCGACCCCTCGGCGCTCACCTCTGACCCCCGATTCATTGCCATCCCACCGTACCCTCCCCATGACCGACCCCTCGGCGCTCACCTCTGACCCCTGACCCATGCCTACCCTGCCTCCACCCCAGACCCGACCCGGCTGGCCCCTGCCTACCCTGCCCCCACCCCAGACCCGACCCGGCTGGCCCCTGTCTACCCTGCCCCCACCCCAGACTCGACCCGGCTGGCTCACCGGTGCTGGTGACGTGGTCGGCGATGGTCTGGAACTCTGCCGGCACGTCGGCCTGCCGCCACCGCTCAGACTCCAGCAGCAGGTTCAGCTTCGTCTTGCGCTCCGAGTGGAACCGCTGCACAAACTGACTCGCCTGGCCAGACCAGACGCAGACACGTCACACGCGAACCAGAACCAGAGCACAAACTGACTCGCCTGGCCAGACCAGTCGCAGACACGTCACACGCGAACCAGAACCAGAGCACAAACTGACTCGCCTGGCCAGACCAGACGCAGACACGTCCCACGAGAACCAGAACCAGAGCACAAACTGACTCGCCTGGCCAGACCAGACGCAGACACGTCATACGAGAACCAGAACCAGAGCACAAACTGACTCGCCTGGCCAGACCAGACGCAGACACGTCACACGCGAACCAGAACCAGAGCACAAACTGACTCGCCTGGCCAGACCAGTCGCAGACACGTCACACGCGAACCAGAACCAGAGCACAAACTGACTCGCCTGGCCAGACCAGACGCAGACACGTCACACGCGAACCAGAACCAGAGCACACACTGACTCGCCTGGCCAGACCAGACGCAGACACGTCACACGAGAACCAGAACCAGAGCACAAACTGACTCGCCTGGCCAGACCAGACGCAGACACGTCATACGCGAACCAGAACCAGATCACAAACCGGCACAGAACAACGGACAACCACTACACGAGCTGGCTACAGAACAACCACTACACGAGCTGGCCACAGAACAACCACTACACGAGCTGGCTACAGAACAACCACTACACGAGCTGGCTGAAGAACAACCACTACACGAGCTGGCTGAAGATGATGACCAAGGTAGCTTCTCGACCGCTCTAGCTGGCGACACAGCGCTTTCAACTGACAACTAAGCTATCACCCACGCAGATTTTTCACCCACAGCTCTGTGCCACAGTTCTGCTCTTACCTGTCCCTGCAGCGCCAGGTGGAAGGCGCTGCTCTGTCGGCCGCACAGCTCCTCACAGTCTGTCACGAAGCTCTGTACCAGGGCCGCCAGAGCCAGGAACTCCGACGACTCCAGACCGCCCTCCCGAACCCACGCCTGCAGACATAGATGACACAGGTGACGCAGATGACACACAGACGAAGTCACACCGCCCTCCCGGACACGCGCCTGCAAAGTGCAGACACATATGACAGGTGACGCAGGAGACACATGTAACGCAGGAGACACAGGAGACACATGTAACGCAGGAGACACATGTAACGCAGGAAACACCTGTAACGCAGGAGACACAGGAGACACATGTAACACAGGAGACACAGGAGACACATGTAACGCAGGAAACACCTGTAACGCAGGAGACACAGGAAACACCTGTAACGCAGGAGACACAGGACACACATGTAACGCAGGAGACACCTGTAACGCAGGAGACACCTGTAACGCAGGAGACACAGGATACACATGTAACACAGGAGACACAGGAGACACGTGTAACGCAGGAGACACATGTAACACAGGAGACACAGGAGACATGTAACGCAGGAGACACAGGAGACACATGTAACGCAGGAAACACCTGTAACGCAGGAGACACAGGAGACACATGTAACGCAGGAGACACAGGAGACACATGTAACGCAGGAAACTCCTGTAACGCAGGAGACACAGGAGACACCTGTAACGCAGGAGACACAGGAGACACATGTAACGCAGGAGACACAGGAGACACATGTAACGCAGGAGACACAGGAGACACATGTAACGCAGGAGACACAGGAGACACCTGTAACGCAGGAGACACATGTAACGCAGGAGACACAGGAGACACATGTAACGCAGGAGACACAGGAGACACATGTAACGCAGGAGACACATGTAACGCAGGAGACACATGTAACGCAGGAGACACATGTAACGCAGGAGACACATGTAACGCAGGAGACACAGGAGACATGTAACACAGGAGACACAGGAGACACATGTAACGCAGGAGACACATGTAACGCAGGAGACACAGGAGACACATGTAACACAGGAGACACAGGAGACACATGTAACGCAGGAGACACATGTAACGCAGGAGACACATGTAACGCAGGAGACACATGTAACGCAGGAGACACAGGAGACACATGTAACGCAGGAGACACAGGAGACACATGTAACGCAGGAGACACAGGAGACACATGTAACGCAGGAGACACATGTAACGCAGGAGACACAGGAGACACATGTAACGCAGGAAACACCTGTAACGCAGGAGACACATGTAACGCAGGAGACACATGTAACGCAGGAGACACAGGAGACGCATGTAACGCAGGAGACACAGGAGACACATGTAACGCAGGAGACACAGGAGACACATGTAACGCAGGAGACACATGTAACGCAGGAGACACAGGAGACACATGTAACGCAGGAGACACATGTAACGCAGGAGACACAGGAGACGCATGTAACGCAGGAGACACAGGAGACACATGTAACGCAGGAGACACAGGAGACACATGTAACGCAGGAGACACATGTAACGCAGGAGACACATGTAACGCAGGAGACACAGGAGACACATGTAACGCAGGAAACACCTGTAACGCAGGAGACACATGTAACGCAGGAGACACAGGAGACACATGTAACGCAGGAGACACATGTAACGCATGAGACACAGGAGACGCAGGTGGCACAGGTGGCACAGGTGGGACAGGTGGCATAGGTGGCATAGGTGGCACATGTGACACAGGTGGCACAGGTGGTACATGTGGCATAGGTGGCACAGGTGGCACAGGTGACACAGGTGGGACAGGTGGCACAGGTGGCACAGGTGGCACAGGTGGCACAGGTGGCACAGGTGGCACATGTGGCACAGGTTGCACAGGTGGCACAGGTTGCACAGGTGGCACAGGTGGCACAGGTTGCACAGGTGGCACAGGTGACACAGGTGGCACAGGTGGCACAGGTGACACAGGTGACACAGGTGGCACAGGTGAATTGATGGCGTTGTTGTTGTGGATTTACAACGTGTTGACTGCCTTAACCTAAACGCTGTTCCAAGGAACCACGCCTTATACAAGGAATCCGTCAAGGAATCGAGCACCAATCATTGGCTCAGGAAGCAGTGATCCCACCCCTGCTATTATTGCCTCTTTATTTAGATAATTATGTTCCTAATAAGCCAAGGGACACATCAGGAAGCTTGACATTGAATCAGGAAACCAGGAAACTTAGTTTGGCAATGAAGTCGCAGTACCCATCACCAACACCCGAGTAATACCCCATCAGGAGCCGACCGAGTTCACCAGTGCGCCGTTTCCCGCCCAACTCCTGCAGCCAACATCCCAGCGCCACTGCCTCGCTAACCTGGAGTAGTTTCCCGCAGCGCTCGCCCAGCGCCACTGCCTCGCTAACCTGGAGTAGTTTGCCGCAGCGCTCGCCCAGCGCCACTGCCTCGCTAAGCTGGACTAGTTTGCCGCAGCCATCCCAGCGCCACTGCCTCGCTAACCTGGAGTAGTTTGCCGAAGCGCTCGCCCAGCGCCACTGCCTCGCTAACCTGGAGTAGTTTGCCGCAGCGCTCGCCCAGCGCCACTGCCTCGCTAACCTGGAGTAGTTTGCCGCAGCCATCCCAGCGCCACTGCCTCGCTAACCTGGAGTAGTTTGCCGCAGCGCTCGCCCAGCGCCACTGCCTCGCTAACCTGGAGTAGTTTGCCGCAGCGCTCGCCCAGCGCCACTGCCTCGCTAACCTGGAGTAGTTTGCCGCAGCCAACATCCCAGCGCCACTGCCTCGCTAACCTGGAGTAGTTTGCCGCAGCGCTCGCCCAGCGCCACTGCCTCGCTAACCTGGAGTAGTTTGCCGCAGCCATCCCAGCGCCACTGCCTCGCTAACCTGGAGTAGTTTGCCGCGGCCATCTCAGCGCCACTGCCTCGCTAACCTGTAGTAGTTTGCCGCAGCGCTCGCCCAGCGCCACTGCCTCGCTAACCTGGAGTAGTTTGCCGCAGCCATCCCAGCGTCACTGCCTCGCTAAACTGGAGTAGTTTGCCGCAGCCATCCCAGCGCCACTGCCTCGCTAATCTGGAGTAGTTTGCCGCAGCCATCTCAGCGCCACTGCCTCGCTAACCTGGAGTAGTTTGCCGCAGCGCTCGCCCAGCGCCACTGCCTCGCTAACCTGGAGTAGTTTGCCGCAGCGCTCGCCCAGCGCCACTGCCTCGCTAACCTGGAGTAGTTTGCCGCAGCGCTCGCCCAGCGCCACTGCCTCGCTAACCTGGAGTAGTTTGCCGCAGCGCTCGCCCAGCGCCACTGCCTCGCTAACCTGGAGTAGTTTGCCGCAGCGCTCGCCCAGCGCCACTGCCTCGCTAACCTGGAGTAGTTTGCCGCAGCGCTCGCCCAGCGCCACTGCCTCGCTAACCTGGAGTAGTTTGCCGCAGCCAACATCCCAGCGCCACTGCCTCGCTAACCTGGAGTAGTTTGCCGCAGCGCTCGCCCAGCGCCACTGCCTCGCTAACCTGGATTAGTTTGCCGCAGCGCTCGCCCAGCGCCACTGCCTCGCTAACCTGGAGTAGTTTGCCGCAGCCAACATCCCAGCGCCACTGCCTCGCTAACCTGGAGTAGTTTGCCGCAGCGCTCGCCCAGCGCCACTGCCTCGCTAACCTGGAGTAGTTTGCCGCAGCCATCCCAGCGCCACTGCCTCGCTAACCTGGAGTAGTTTGCCGCAGCCATCTCAGCGCCACTGCCTCGCTAACCTGGAGTAGTTTGCCGCAGCGCTCGCCCAGCGCCACTGCCTCGCTAACCTGGAGTAGTTTGCCGCAGCCATCCCAGCGTCACTGCCTCGCTAACCTGGAGTAGTTTGCCGCAGCCATCTCAGCGCCACTGCCTCGCTAACCTGGAGTAGTTTGCCTCAGCCATCTCAGCGCCACTGCCTCGCTAACCTGGAGTAGTTTGCCGCAGCGCTCGCCCAGCGCCACTGCCTCGCTAACCTGGAGTAGTTTGCCGCGGCGCTCGCCCAGCGCCACTGCCTCGCTAACCTGGAGTAGTTTGCCGCAGCGCTCGCCCAGCGCCACTGCCTCGCTAACCTGGAGTAGTTTGCCGCAGCGCTCGCCCAGCGCCACTGTCTCGCTAACCTGGAGTAGTTTGCCGCAGCGCTCGCCCAGCGCCACTGCCTCGCTAACCTGAAGTAGTTTGCCGCAGCGATATCAGCGCCACTGCCTCGCTAACCTGGAGTAGTTTGCCGCAGCGCTCGCCCAGCGCCACTGCCTCGCTAACCTGGAGTAGTTTGCCGCAGCGCTCGCCCAGCGCCACTGCCTCGCTAACCTGGAGTAGTTTGCCGCAGCCAACATCCCAGCGCCACTGCCTCGCTAACCTGGAGTAGTTTGCCGCAGCGCTCGCCCAGCGCCACTGCCTCGCTAACCTGGAGTAGTTTGCCGCAGCGCTCGCCCAGCGTCACTGCCTCGCTAACCTGGATTAGTTTGCGGCAGCGCTCGCCCAGCGCCACTGCCTCGCTAACCTGGAGTAGTTTGCCGCAGCCATCCCAGCGCCACTGCCTCGCTAACCTGGAGTAGTTTGCCGCAGCCATCCCAGCGTCACTGCCTCGCTAACCTGGAGTAGTTTGCCGCAGCCATCCCAGCGTCACTGCCTCGCTAACCTGGAGTAGTTTGCCGCAGCGCTCGCCCAGCGTCACTGCCTCGCTAACCTGGAGTAGTTTGCCGCAGCACTCTCCCAGCGTCACTGCCTCGCTAACCTGGAGTAGTTTGCCGCAGCCATCCCAGCGTCACTGCCTCGCTAACCTGGAGTAGTTTGCCGCAGCCATCCCAGCGCCACTGCCTCGCTAACCCGGAGTAGTTTGCCGCAGCGCTCGCCCAGCGTCACTGCCTCGCTAACCTGGAGTAGTTTGCCGCAGCCATCCCAGCGCCACTGCCTCGCTAACCTGGAGTAGTTTGCCGCAGCGCTCGCCCAGCGCCACTGCCTCGCTAACCTGGAGTAGTTTGCCGCAGCCAGCCCAGCGCCACTGCCTCGCTAACCTGGAGTAGTTTGCTGCAGCGCTCGCCCAGCGCCACTGCCTCGCTAACCTGGAGTAGTTTGCCGCAGCCAACATCCCAGCGCCACTGCCTCGCTAACCTGGAGTAGTTTGCCGCAGCGCTCGCCCAGCGCCACTGCCTCGCTAACCTGGAGTAGTTTGCCGCAGCGCTCGCCCAGCGTCACTACCTCGCTAACCTGGAGTAGTTTGCCGCAGCGCTCGCCCAGCGCCACTGCCTCGCTAACCTGGAGTAGTTTGCCGCAGCCATCCCAGCGCCACTGCCTCGCTAACCTGGAGTAGTTTGCCGCAGCGCTCGCCCAGCGTCACTGCCTCGCTAACCTGGAGTAGTTTGCCGCAGCCATCCCAGCGCCACTGCCTCGCTAACCTGGAGTAGTTTGCCGCAGCGCTCGCCCAGCGCCACTGCCTCGCTAACCTGGAGTAGTTTGCCGCAGCCATCCCAGCGCCACTGCCTCGCTAACCTGGAGTAGTTTGCCGCAGCCATCCCAGCGCCACTGCCTCGCTAACTTGGAATAGCTTGCCGCAGCGCTCGCCCAGCGCCACTGCCTCGCTAACCTGGAGTAGTTTGCCGCAGCCATCCCAGCGCCACTGCCTCGCTAACCTGGAGTAGTTTGCCGCAGCGCTCGCCCAGCGCCACTGCCTCGCTAACCTGGAGTAGTTTGCCGCAGCGCTCGCCCAGCGCCACTGCCTCGCTAACCTGGAGTAGTTTGCCGCAGCGCTCGTGGGCATAGTCACAGCGTCACTGCCTCGCTAACCTGCAGTAGTTTGCCGCAGCGCTCGCCCAGCGCCACTGCCTCGCTAACCTGGAGTAGTTTGCCGCAGCCATCCCAGCGCCACTACCTCGCTAACCTGGAGTAGTTTGCCGCAGCCAACATCCCAGCGTCACTGCCTCGCTAACCTGGAGTAGTTTGCCGCAGCGCTCGCCCAGCGCCACTGCCTCGCTAACCTGGAGTAGTGTGCCGCAGCGCTCGCCCAGCGCCACTGCCTCGCTAACCTGGAGTAGTTTGCCGCAGCCATCCCAGCGCCACTGCCTCGCTAACCTGGAGTAGTTTGCCGCAGCCAACATCACAGCGCCACTGCCTCGCTAACCTGGAGTAGTTTGCCGCAGCCAACATCACAGCGTCACTGCCTCGCTAACCTGGAGGAGTTTGCCGCAGCGCTCGCCCAGCGCCACTGCCTCGCTAACCTGGAGTAGTTTGCCGCAGCCATCCCAGCGTCACTGCCTCGCTAACCTGGAGTAGTTTGCCGCAGCGCTCGCCCAGCGTCACTGCCTCGCTAACCTGGAGTAGTTTGCCGCAGCCATCTCAGCGCCACTGCCTCGCTAACCTGGAGTAGTTTGCCGCAGCGCTCGCCCAGCGTCACTGCCTCGCTAACCTGGAGTAGTTTGCCGCAGCCATCTCAGCGCCACTGCCTCGCTAACCTGGAGTAGTTTGCAGCAGCGCTCGCCCAGCGCCACTGCCTCGCTAACCTGGAGTAGTTTGCCGCAGCGCTCGCCCAGCGCCACTGCCTCGCTAACCTGGAGTAGTTTGCCGCAGCGCTCGCTCAGCGCCACTGCCTCGCTAACCTGGAGTAGTTTGCCGCAGCGCTCGCCCAGCGCCACTGCCTCGCTAACCTGGAGTAGTTTGCCGCAGCGCTCGCCCAGCGCCACTGCCTCGCTAACCTGGAGTAGTTTGCCGCAGCCATCCCAGCGTCACTGCCTCGCTAACCTGGAGTCGTTTGCCGCAGCCATATCAGCGCCACTGCCTCGCTAACCTAGAGTAGTTTGCCGCAGCGCTCGCCCAGCGCCACTGCCTCGCTAACCTGGAGTAGTTTGCCGCAGCGCTCGCCCAGCGTCACTGCCTCGCTAACCTGGAGTAGTTTGCCGCAGCCATCCCAGCGTCACTGCCTCGCTAACCTGGAGTAGTTTGCCGCAGCGCTCGCCCAGCGTCACTGCCTCGCTAACCTGGAGTAGTTTGCCGCAGCGCTCGCCCAGCGCCACTGCCTCGCTAACCTGGAGTAGTTTGCCGCAGCCATCCCAGCGTCACTGCCTCGCTAACCTGGAGTAGTTTGCCGCAGCGCTCGCCCAGCGCCACTGCCTCGCTAACCTGGAGTAGTTTGCCGCAGCCATCCCAGCGCCACTACCTCGCTAACCTGGAGTAGTTTGCCGCAGCGCTCGCCCAGCGTCACTGCCTCGCTAACCTGGAGCAGTTTGCCGCAGCCAACATCCCAGCGCCACTGCCTCGCTAACCTGGAGTAGTTTGCCGCAGCCATCCCAGCGCCACTGCCTCGCTAACCTGGAGTAGTTTGCCGCAGCGCTCGCCCAGCGTCACTGCCTCGCTAACCTGGAGCAGTTTGCCGCAGCCAACATCCCAGCGCCACTGCCTCGCTAACCTGGAGTAGTTTGCCGCAGCCATCTCAGCGCCACTGCCTCGCTAACCTGGAGTAGTTTGCCGCAGCGCTCGCCCAGCGTCACTGCCTCGCTAACCTGGAGTAGTTTACCGCAGCCATCCCAGCGCCACTGCCTCGCTAACCTGGAGTAGTTTGCCGCAGCGCTCGCCCAGCGCCACTGCCTCGCTAACCTGGAGTAGTTTGCCGCAGCGCTCGCCCAGCGCCACTGCCTCGCTAACCTGGAGTAGTTTGCCGCAGCCATCCCAGCGTCACTGCCTCGCTAACCTGGAGTAGTTTGCCGCAGCGCTCGCCCAGCGCCACTGCCTCGCTAACCTGGAGTAGTTTGCCGCAGCGCTCGCCCAGCGCCACTGCCTCGCTAACCTGGAGTAGTTTGCCGCAGCGCTCGCCCAGCGTCACTGCCTCGCTAACCTGGAGTAGTTTGCCGCAGCCATCCCAGCGCCACTGCCTCGCTAACCTGGAGTAGTTTGCCGCAGCGCTCGCCCAGCGCCACTGCCTCGCTAACCTGGAGTAGTTTGCCGCAGCGCTTGCCCAGCGCCACTGCCTCGCTAACCTGGAGTAGTTTGCCGCAGCCATCCCAGCGTCACTGCCTCGCTAACCTGGAGTAGTTTGCCGCAGCGCTCGCCCAGCGCCACTGCCTCGCTAACCTGGAGTAGTTTGCCGCAGCCATCCCAGCGCCACTGCCTCGCTAACCTGGAGTAGTTTGCCGCAGCGCTCACCCAGCGCCACTGCCTCGCTAACCTGGAGTAGTTTGCCGCAGCGCTCGCCCAGCGTCACTGCCTCGCTAACCTGGAGTAGTTTGCCGCAGCGCTCGCCCAGCGCCACTGCCTCGCTAACCTGGAGTAGTTTGCCGCAGCCATCCCAGCGCCACTGCCTCGCTAACCTGGAGTAGTTTGCCGCAACGCTCGCCGAGCGTCACTGCCTCGCTAACCTGGAGTAGTTTGCCGCAGCGCTCGCCCAGCGCCACTGCCTCGCTAACCTGGAGTAGTTTGCCGCAGCGCTCGCCCAGCGTCACTGCCTCGCTAACCTGGAGTAGTTTGCCGCAGCGCTCGCCCAGCGCCACTGCCTCGCTAACCTGGAGTAGTTTGCCGCAGCGCTCGCCCAGCGCCACTGCCTCGCTAACCTGGAGTAGTTTGCCGCAGCCATCCCAGCGCCACTGCCTCGCTAACCTGGAGTAGTTTGCCGCAGCGCTCGCCCAGCGTCACTGCCTCGCTAACCTGGAGTAGTTTGCCGCAGCGCTCGCCCAGCGCCACTGCCTCGCTAACCTGGAGTAGTTTGCCGCAGCGCTCGCCCAGCGCCACTGCCTCGCTAACCTGGAGTAGTTTGCCGCAGCGCTCGCCCAGCGTCACTGCCTCGCTAACCTGGAGTAGTTTGCCGCAGCGCTCGCCCAGCGCCACTGCCTCGCTAACCTGGAGTAGTTTGCCACAGCGCTCGCCCAGCACCACTGCCTCGCTAACCTGGAGTAGTTTGCTGTAGCGCTCGCCCAGCGCCACTGCCTCGCTAACCTGGAGTAGTTTGCCGCAGCGCTCGCCCAGCGCCACTGCCTCGCTAACCTGGAGTATTTTGCCGCAGCACTCGCCCAGCGCCACTGCCTCGCTAACCTGGAGTAGTTTGCCGCAGCCATCCCAGCGCCACTGCCTCGCTAACCTGGAGCAGTTTGCCGCAGCGCTCGTCCAGCTTCACTGCCTCGCTAACCTGGAGTAGTTTGCCGCAGCCATCTCAGCGCCACTGCCTCGCTAACCTGGAGTAGTTTGCCGCAGCGCTCGCCCAGCGCCACTGCCTCGCTAACCTGGAGTAGTTTGCCGCAGCGCTCGCCCAGCGCCACTGCCTCGCTAACCTGGAGTAGTTTGCCGCAGCGCTCAACCAGCGCCACTGCCTCGCTAACCTGGAGTAGTTTGCCGCAGCGCTCGCCCAGCGTCACTGCCTCGCTAACCTGGAGTAGTTTGCCGCAGCCATCCCAGCGCCACTGCCTCGCTAACCTGGAGTAGTTTGCCGCAGCGCTCGCCCAGCGCCACTGCCTCGCTAACCTGGAGTAGTTTGCCGCAGCGCTCGCCCAGCGTCACTGCCTCGCTAACCTAGAGTAGTTTGCCGCAGCCATCCCAGCGCCACTGCCTCGCTAACCTGGAGTAGTCTGCCGCAGCGCTCGCCCAGCGCCACTGCCTCGCTAACCTGGAGTAGTTTGCCGCAGCGCTCGCCCAGCGCCACTGCCTCGCTAACCTGGAGTAGTTTGCCGCAGCGCTCGTGGGCATAGTCACAGACGGAAGGAAGCATGGCGGAGAGGGCGTCCCGAACTCGACTGCCCTCCTCTGGTGTCAACATGGCGCCGTCCACCTCCTCTGTGCTGCTGTAACGCAGAGGTCAGGTCAGGTCAGGTCAGGTCAATGCAGGACAGGACAGGTCAGGTCAGGGGGAAGCAGATCACAGACCGGGCAGGACAAGTAATCATCGGCCATCCCAATGCCCATCGGTTCGCACACTGTCATCAGGCCTGTTACAGGTGATTTGTTGTGCACCCGATCACTGCCCCCTCCCGACCAAGTTGTGCAGATCCTCCCCGTACACCTCCCCCTCCCCCCCCCCCCCCCCGCCCCCCGCTACTCACATGGATAGTCGCGCGCCGGCGGAGCAGCCCTGCGTCTTCGCTCCGTTCGTCAGCAGCGACCGCGGCCGACCCATCGCCGCGTCCAGCACGTCCTCCATCACGTCACTCACCGCCTGCCCGTGACGTCACGTGACGTCACACACACACAGTAGTGGCAGATCAGAGACGAGAAACGACACGGTTGGCCGTGACGAATTTGTAATGAGAAGCATCGATTTGTACGAGGCGTAGGAATTTGACAAGATACAGTTGTGATCATTAATTGAGCTAGGCATATGCTGACGTGATGTGATGAAGGGACATATAGAAATGCTTAAAGTACAACATTGAGAGATGTCTTGGTTTAAAATACGCCGCACACCGCCACAGCTTTCCAAACATTGCGCTTCACTCTAATCGCATAACTATGTACCAACCGACCTTGACCCCGGCCAGCAGGCGGCTCAGTACTGACCTTGACCCTGGCCAGCAGGCGGCGCAGGTTGTCACAGAGTTGCCGGAGGAGCCGGAGCCAGGCGGCGGCCGCCAGCTGGGCCACCTGGTCGTGGAGTCCCCCGCCGTCCGGTCCGCCGCCGTCAGCCGGCTCCTCCTCGGCCTGGTCGGCCGCGGCCAGCGCCTCAATCACAGTCTGAGGGGGGGGGGGACGGGTCAGGTCATATGTACTGACAGGGCAGCCGCCAGCGCCTCGATCACAGTCTGAGGGGGGGGGGGACGGGTCAGGTCATATGTACTGGCAGGGCCGCCGCCAGCGCCTCGATCACAGTCTGAGGGGGGGGGGGGGTCAGGTCATATGTACTGACAGGGCAGCCGCCAGCGCCTCGATCACAGTCTGAGGGGGGGGGGGGGCGGGTCAGGTCATATGTACTGGCAGGGCCGCCGCCAGCGCCTCGATCACAGTCTGAGGGGGGGGGGGGGGGGGGTCAGGTCATATGTACTGACAGGGCAGCCGCCAGCGCCTCGATCACAGTCTGAGGGGGGGGGGGGGGGCGGGTCAGGTCATATGTACTGGCAGGGCCGCCGCCAGCGCCTCAATCACAGTCTGAGGGGGGGGGGGGGGACGGGTCAGGTCATATGTACTGACAGGGCCGCCGCCAGCGCCTCAATCACAGTCTGAGGGGGGGGGGGGACGGGTCAGGTCATATGTACTGACAGGGCCGCCGCCAGCGCCTCGATCACAGTCTGAGGGGGGGGACGGGTCAGGTCATATGTACTGTCAGGGCCGCCGCCAGCGCCTCGATCACAGTCTGAGGGGGGGGGGGGACGGGTCAGGTCATATGTACTGACAGGGCCGCCGCCAGCGCCTCAATCACAGTCTGAGGGGGGGGGGGGGTCAGGTCATATGTACTGGCAGGGCCGCCGCCAGCGCCTCAATCACAGTCTGAGGGGGGGGGACGGGTCAGGTCATATGTACTGGCAGGGCCGCCGCCAGCGCCTCGATCACAGTCTGAGGGGGGGGGACGGGTCAGGTCATATGTACTGGCAGGGCCGCCGCCAGCGCCTCGATCACAGTCTGAGGGGGGGGGGGGACGGGTCAGGTCATATGTACTGTCAGGGCCACCGCCAGCGCCTCGATCACAGCCTGAGGGGGGGGGGGCGGGTCAGGTCATATGTACTGGCAGGGCCGCCGCCAGCGCCTCGATCACAGTCTGAGGGGGGGGGGGACGGGTCAGGTCATATGTACTGTCAGGGCCGCCGCCAGCGCCTCAATCACAGTCTGAGGGGGACGGGTCAGGTCATATGTACTGACAGGGCCGCCGCCAGCTCCTCGATCACAGTCTGGAGGGGGGGGGGGGGGTCAGGTCATATGTACTGGCAGGGCCGCCGCCAGCGCCTCGATCACAGTCTGAGGGGTGGGGGGGGGGGGGTCAGGTCATATGTACTGGCAGGGCCGCCGCCAGCGCCTCGATCACAGTCTGGAGGGGGGGGGGGCGGGTCAGGTCATATGTACTGTCAGGGTCGCCGCCAGCGCCTCAATCACAGTCTGAGGGGGACGGGTCAGGTCATATGTACTGACAGGGCCGCCGCCAGCTCCTCGATCACAGTCTGGAGGGGGGGGGGGGGGGGTCAGGTCATATGTACTGGCAGGGCCGCCGCCAGCGCCTCGATCACAGTCTGAGGGGTGGGGGGGGGGGTCAGGTCATATGTACTGGCAGGGCCGCCGCCAGCGCCTCGATCACAGTCTGAGGGGGGGGGGCGGGTCAGGTCATATGTACTGTCAGGGTCGCCGCCAGCTCCTCGATCACAGTCTGAGGGGGGGGGGGGTCAGGTCATATGTACTGTCAGGGCCGCCGCCAGCTCCTCGATCACAGTCTGAGGGGGAGGGGACGGGTCAGGTCATATGTACTGACAGGGCCGCCGCCAGCGCCTCAATCACAGTCTGGAGGGGGGGGGGGGGGGGGGAGGCGGGTCAGGTCATATGTACTGACAGGGCCGCCGCCAGCGCCTCGATCACAGTCTGAGGGGGGGGGGTCAGGTCATATGTACTGGCAGGGCCGCCGCCAGCTCCTCGATCACAGTCTGAGGGGGGAGGGGGCGGGTCAGGTCATATGTACTGACAGGGCCGCCGCCAGCGCCTCGATCACAGTCTGAGGGGGGGGGGCGGGTCAGGTCATATGTACTGTCAGGGCCGCCGCCAGCGCCTCGATCACAGTCTGAGGGGGGACGGGTCAGGTCATATGTACTGGCAGGGCCGCCGCCAGCGCCTCGATCCCAGTCTGAGGGGGGGGGGGACGACGGGTCAGGTCATATGTACTGGCAGGGCCGCCGCCAGCTCCTCGATCACAGTCTGAGGGGGGAGGGGGGCGCGTCAGGTCATATGTACTGTCAGGGCCGACGCCAGCTCCTTGATCACAGTCTGAGGGGGGGGGGGGACGGGTCAGGTCATATGTACTGGCAGGGCCGCCGCCAGCGCCTCGATCACAGTCTGAGGGGGGACGGGTCAGGTCATATGTACTGACAGGGCCGCCGCCAGCGCCTCGATCACAGTCTGGTGGGGGGGGGGGGGGACGGGTCAGGTCATATGTACTGGCAGGGCCGCCGCCAGCGCCTCGATCACAGTCTGAGGGGGGACGGGTCAGGTCATATGTACTGACAGGGCCGCCGCCAGCGCCTCGATCACAGTCTGGTGGGGGGGGGGGGGACGACGGGTCAGGTCATATGTACTGGCAGGGCCGCCGCCAGCGCCTCGATCACAGTCTGAGGGGGGACGGGTCAGGTCATATGTACTGACAGGGCCGCCGCCAGCGCCTCGATCACAGTCTGAAAGGGGGGGGGACGGGTCAGGTCATATGTACTGACAGGGCCGCCGCCAGCTCCTCGATCACAGTCTGAGGGGGGACGGGTCAGGTCATATGTACTGGCAGGGCCGCCGCCAGCGCCTCGATCACAGTCTGAAAGGGGGGGGGGACGGGTCAGGTCATATGTACTGACAGGGCCGCCGCCAGCTCCTCGATCACAGTCTGAGGGGGGAGGGGACGGGTCAGGTCATATGTACTGGCAGGGCCGCCGCCAGCTCCTCAATCACAGTCTGGAGGGGGGGGGGGGGGTGAAGGCACGGGTCAGGTCATATGTACTGTCAGGGCCGCCGCCAGCGCCTCGATCACAGTCTGAGGGGGGGGGGACGGGTCAGGTCATATGTACTGACAGGGCCGCCGCTAGCTCCTCGATCACAGTCTTAGGGGGGGGGGGACGGGTCAGGTCATATGTACTGACAGGGCCGCCGCCAGCGCCTCGATCACAGTCTGAGGGGGGGGGGGGTCAGATCATATGTACTGTCAGGGCCGCCGCCAGCGCCTCGATCACAGTCTGAGGGAGGGGGGGGGACGGGTCAGGTCATATGTACTGGCAGGGCCGCCGCCAGCGCCTCGATCACAGTCTGAGAGGGGGGGGGGGGACGGGTCAGGTCATATGTACTGACAGGGCCGCCACCAGCGCCTCAATCACAGTCTGGAGGGGGGGGGGTGAAGGCACGGGTCAGGTCATATGTACTGTCAGGGCCGCCGCCAGCGCCTCGATCACAGTCTGAGGGGGGGGGGGGGGGTGAAGGCACGGGTCAGGTCATATGTACTGGCAGGGCCGCCGCCAGCGCCTCAATCACAGTCTGGAGGGGGGGGGGGTGAGGCACGGGTCAGGTCTATGTACTGACAGGGCCGCCGCCAGCTCCTCGATCACAGTCTGGAGGGAGGGGGGGGGGGGGTCAGGTCATATGTACTGGCAGGGCCGCCGCCAGCGCCTCGATCACAGTCTGAGGGGGGGGGGGGGGTCAGGTCATATATACTGTCAGGGCCGCCGCCAGCGCCTCGATCACAGTCTGAGGGGGAGGGGGGCGGGTCAGGTCATATGTACTGCAGGGCCGCCGCCAGCGCCTCGAGCACAGTCTGAGGGGGGGGGGCGGGTTCAGGTCATATGTACTGTCAGGGTCGCCGCCTGCTCCTCGATCACAGTCTGAGGGGGGGGGGGGGTCAGGTCATATGTACTGGCAGGGGCCGCCGCCAGCGCCTCGATCACAGTCTGAGGGGGGGGGGGGTCAGGTCATATGTACTGTCAGGGCCGCCGCCAGCTCCTCGATCACAGTCCTGAGGGGGGGGGGGGGGCGGGTCAGGTCATATGTACTGACAGGGCCGCGCGCCAGCGCCTCGATCACAGTCTGAGGGGGGGGGGGGGGTCAGGTCATATGTACTGTCGAGGCCGCCGCCAGCTCCTCGATCACAGTCTGAGGGGGGGGGGCGGGTCAGGTCATATGTACTGTCAGAGGGCCGCCGCCAGCTCCTCGATCACAGTATGAGGGGAGGGGGCGGGTCAGGTCATATGTACTGTCAGGGCCGCCGCCAGCTCCTTGATCACAGTCTGAGGGGGGGGACGGGTCAGGTCATATGTACTGGCAGGGCCGCCGCCAGCGCCTCGATCACAGTCTGAGGGGGGACGGGTTAGGTCATATGTACTGGCAGGGCCGCCGCCAGCGCCTCGATCACAGTCTGAGGGGGGGGGGGGGTGAAGGCACGGGTCAGGTCATATGTACTGGCAGGGCCGCCGCCAGCGCCTCGATCACAGTCTGAGGGGGACGGGGTCAGGTCATATGTACTGGCAGGGCCGCCGCCAGCGCCTCGATCCCAGTCTGAGGGGGGGGGGGGGGGACGGTCAGGTCATATGTACTGACAGGGCCGCCGCCAGCGCCTCAATCACAGTCTGGAGGGGGGGGGGGGTGAAGGCACGGGTAAGGTCATATGTACTGGCAGGGCCGCCGCCAGCGCCTCGATCACAGTCTGAGGGGGGCGGGTCAGGTCATATGTACTGGCAGGGCCGCCGCCAGCGCCTCAATCACAGTCTGGGGGGGGGGGGGGTGAAGGCACGGGTCAGGTCATATGTACTGTCAGGGCCGCCGCCAGCTCCTCGATCACAGTCTGAGGGGGGGGGGACGGGTCAGGTCATATGTACTGACAGGGCCGCCGCCAGCGCCTCAATCACAGTCTGGAGGGGGGGGGGGGGGGGTGAAGGCACGGGTAAGGTCATATGTACTGGCAGGGCCGCCGCAGCGCCTCGATCACAGTCTGAGGGGGGCGGGTCAGGTCATATGTACTGGCAGGGCCGCCGCCAGCGCTCGATCACAGTCTGGAGGAGGGAGGGGGGGGGGATGAAGGCACGGGTCAGGTCATATGTACTGTCAGGGCCGCCGCCAGCGCCTCGATCACAGTCTGGAGGGGGGGGGGGGGTGAAGGCACGGGTCAGGTCATATGTACTGGCAGGGCCGCCGCCAGCGCCTCGATCACAGTCTGAGAGGGGGGGGGACGGGTCAGGTCATATGTACTGACAGGGCCGCCGCCAGCGCCTCAATCACAGTCTGGAGGGGGGGGGGGGGGTGAAGGCACGGGTCAGGTCATATGTACTGTCAGGGCCGCCGCCAGCGCCTCGATCACAGTCTGAGGGGGGACGGGTCAGGTCATATGTACTGACAGGGCCGCCGCCAGCGCCTCGATCACAGTCTGGTGGGGGGGGGGGGGACGGGTCAGGTCATATGTACTGCAGGGCCGCCGCCAGCCGCCTCGATCACAGTCTGAGGGGGGACGGGTCAGGTCATATGTACTGACAGGGCCGCCGCCAGCGCCTCGATCACAGTCTGGTGGGGGGGGGGGGGGGGGGACGGACGGGTCAGGTCATATGTACTGGCAGGGCCGCCGCCAGCGCCTCGATCACAGTCTGAGGGGGGACGGGTCAGGTCATATGTACTGACAGGCCGCCGCCAGCGCCTCGATCACAGTCTGAAAGGGGGGGGACGGGTCAGGTCATATGTACTGACAGGGCCGCCGCCAGCTCCTCGATCACAGTCTGAGGGGGACGGGTCAGGTCATATGTACTGGCAGGGCCGCCGCCAGCGCCTCGATCACAGTCTGAAAGGGGGGGGGACGGGTCAGGTCATATGTACTGACAGGGCCGCCGCCAGCCTCCTCGATCACAGTCTGAGGGGGGAGGGGACGGGTCAGGTCATATGTACTGGCAGGCCGCCGCGCCAGCTCCTCAATCACAGTCTGGAGGGGGGGGGGGGGGGTGAAGGCACGGGTCAGGTCATATGTACTGTCAGGGCCCGCCGCCAGCGCCTCGATCACAGTCTGAGGGGGGGGGGGGACGGGTCAGGTCATATGTACTGACAGGGCCGCCGCTAGCTCCTCGATCACAGTCTTAGGGGGGGGGGGACGGGTCAGGTCATATGTACTGACAGGGCCGCCGCCAGCGCCTCGATCACAGTCTGAGGGGGGGGGGGGGGTCAGATCATATGTACTGTCAGGGCCGCCGCCAGCGCCTCGATCACAGTCTGAGGGAGGGGGGGGGGGACGGGTCAGGTCATATGTACTGGCAGGGCCGCCGCCAGCGCCTCGATCACAGTCTGAGAGGGGGGGGGACGTCAGGTCATATGTACTGACAGGGCCGCCACCAGCGCCTCAATCACAGTCTGGAGGGGGGGGGGGGGGGGGTGAAGGCCACGGGTCAGGTCATATGTACTGTCAGGGCCGCCGCCAGCGCCTCGATCACAGTCTGAGGGGGGGGGGTGAAGGCAGGGTCAGGTCATATGTACTGGCAGGGCCGCCGCCAGCGCCTCAATCACAGTCTGGAGGGGGGGGGGGGGGGGTGAAGGCACGGGTCAGGTCATATGTACTGACAGGGCCGCCGCCAGCTCCTCGATCACAGTCTGGAGGGAGGGGGGGGGGGGGGGTCAGGTCATATGTACTGCAGGGCCGCCGCCAGCGCCTCGATCACAGTCTGAGGGGGGGGGGGGTCAGGTCATATATACTGTCAGGGCCGCCGCCAGCGCCTCGATCACAGTCTGAGGGGGAGGGGGGCGGGTCAGGTCATATGTACTGGCAGGGCCGCCCGCCAGCGCCTCGATCACAGTCTGAGGGGGGGGGGGGCGGGTCAGGTCATATGTACTGTCAGGGTCGCCGCCCAGCTCCTCGATCACAGTCTGAGGGGGGGAGGGGGTCAGGTCATATGTACTGGCAGGGCCCGCCGCCCAGCGCCTCGATCACAGTCTGAGGGGGGGGGGGGGGGTCAGGTCATATGTACTGTCAGGGCCGCCGCCAGCTCCTCGATCACAGTCTGAGGGGGGGGGGGGGCGGGTCAGGTCATATGTACTGACAGGGCCGCCGCCAGCGCCTCGATCACAGTCTGAGGGGGGGGGGGGGGTCAGGTCATATGTACTGTCAGGGCCGCCGCCAGCTCCTCGATCACAGTCTGAGGGGGGGGGGGGGGGCGGGTCAGGTCATATGTACTGTCAGGGCCGCCGCCAGCTCCTCGATCACAGTCTGAGGGGAGGGGGCGGGTCAGGTCATATGTACTGTCAGGGCCGCCGCCAGCTCCTTGATCACAGTCTGAGGGGGGGGACGGGTCAGGTCATATGTACTGCAGGCCGCCGCCAGCGCCTCGATCACAGTCTGAGGGGGGACGGGTTAGGTCATATGTACTGGCAGGGCCGCCGCCAGCGCCTCGATCACAGTCTGAGGGGGGGGGGGGTGAAGGCACGGGTCAGGTCATATGTACTGGCAGGGCCGCCGCCAGCGCCTCGATCACAGTCTGAGGGGGACGGGTCAGGTCATATGTACTGGCAGGGCCGCCGCCAGCGCCTCGATCCAGTCTGAGGGGGGGGGGGGACGGGTCAGGTCATATGTACTGACAGGGCCGCCGCCAGCGCCTCAATCACAGTCTGGAGGGGGGGGGGTGAAGGCACGGGTAAGGTCATATGTACTGGCAGGGCCGCCGCAAGCGCCTCGATCACAGTCTGAGGGGGCGGGTCAGGTCATATGTACTGGCAGGGCCGCCCGCCAGCGCCTCAATCACAGTCTGGAGGGGGGGGGGGGTGAAGGCACGGGTCAGGTCATATGTACTGTCAGGGCCGCCGCCAGCTCCTCGATCACAGTCTGAGGGGGGGGGGACGGGTCAGGTCATATGTACTGACAGGGCCGCCGCCAGCGCCTCAATCACAGTCTGGAGGGGGGGGGGGGGGGGTGAGGCACGGGTAAGGTCATATGTACTGCAGGGCGCCGCCCAGCGCCTCGATCACAGTCTGAGGGGGGCGGGTCAGGTCATATGTACTGCAGGGCCGCCGCCAGCGCCTCGATCACAGTCTGGAGGAGGGGGGGGGGGGGGATGAAGGCACGGGTCAGGTCATATGTACTGTCAGGGCCGCCGCCAGCGCCTCGATCACAGTCTGGAGGGGGGGGGGGGGGGGGGGGTGAAGGCACGGGTCAGGTCATATGTACTGGCAGGGCCGCCGCCAGCGCCTCGATCACAGTCTGAGAGGGGGGGGGGACGGGTCAGGTCATATGTACTGACAGGGCCGCCGCCAGCGCCTCAATCACAGTCTGGAGGGGGGGGGGTGAAGGCCACGGGTCAGGTCATATGTACTGTCAGGGCCGGCCGCCAGCGCCTCGATCACAGTCTGAGGGGGACGGTCAGGTCATATGTACTGGCAGGGCAGCCGCCAGCGCCTCGATCACAGTCTTAGGGGGGGGGGGGACGGGTCAGGTCATATGTACTGACAGGGGCCGCCGCCAGCGCCTCGATCACAGTCTGAGGGGGGGGGGGTCAGGTCATATGTACTGGCAGGGCCGCCGCCAGCGCTCGATCACAGTCTGAGGGGGGGGGGAGGCGGGTCAGGTCATATGTACTGGCAGGGCCGCCGCAGCGCCTCAATCACAGTCTGAGGGGGGGGGCGGTCAGGTCATATGTACTGTCCAGGGCGCGCCGCGCCTCGATCACAGTCTGAGGGGGGGGGGGACGGGTCAGGTCATATGTACTGTCAGGGCCGCCGCCAGCGCCTCGATCACAGTCTGAGGGGGGGGAGGCGGGTCAGGTCATATGTACTGGCAGGGCCGCCGCCAGCGCCTCAATCACAGTCTGAGGGTGGGGGGGAGGCGGGTCAGGTCATATGTACTGGCAGGGCCGCCGCCAGCGCCTCGATCCCAGTCTGGTGGGGGGGGGGGGGGGGGAGGCGGGTCAGGTCATATGTACTGGCAGGGCCGCCGCCAGCGCCTCGATCACAGTCTGAGGGGAGGGGGCGGTCAGGTCATATGTACTGCAGGGCCGCCACCAGCGCCTCAATCACAGTCTGAGGGGGGGGGGACGGGTCAGGTCATATGTACTGACAGGGCCGCCGCCAGCTCCTCGATCACAGTCTGAGGGGGGGGGGGGGTCAGGTCATATGTACTGTCAGGGCCGCCGCCAGCGCCTCGATCACAGTCTGAGGGGGG
>JAXIVJ010015405.1:0-31693 GCA_036785665.1 Chirona hameri | reverse complement strand
GAGAGCTGTCCACCAACAGCTTCACACTTACCTCTCCGAAAATCACCTCCTTTCTCCTAACCAGCACGGTTTTCGCCCCCGTCACTCCACGGGAACCGCGCTGACTTCCATATCCGACCGTATCCTATCCGCCTTCGACCATGGAGAAGTATCCCTTCTCTGCCTGCTGGACTTGACCAAATGTTTCGATGTGATCGACGACCAAATGTTTCGATGTGATCGACCACTCAAGCTCCTTACTAAATTACGGGTTCACGGAATCGGCACATCTTGGTTCTCGGCATACCTGAGAAACCACACGCAGAGTGTCAGCCTCACTGATAATCTGGGTAGTGTAAACAAATATCCCACCCGCTGCCCAATAACATCGGTATTTCCCGATCCTCAGCTTTAGGGCCTCTTCTCTACTGCGTGTTCGCTAACGACATCAGGCAGTTTGCCGAAGACGCAGTAGTAGTCCAATACGCCGACGACACGCAAATTATGGTCAGCGGCAAAAAGTCTGAAATTCAACCAGTCGTCGCACGCATGGAAAACGTTCTGGCCTCTCTTGACATTTGGTTCCGAGCAAACGGACTTAAAGTTAACGCCGCTAAGACCCAACTGATGCCTCTGGGCAGCCCACAAAATCTGCGCACTTTACCCGACATCAAAGTAACATTCCGCGACCATGGTTCACTCCCCATTTCGGAAGCCAAAAACCTCGGCCTCACCTTTGATCGTTCTCTCAATTGGACAGCTCACGTTTCAATAATTACTAGACGCTGCTTTGGAGTTTTGAGTGGTCTGTCACATCTGCGGGGACACCTACCCCCGCCGTGATTCTCGCGCTTGTCAACGCCCTGGTCGTCTCGCAAATTAGATATTGTATCTCGCGAGGTGTACGGCAGTGGCACCAAGCAGAACCTCTCTCGCATTAAACAAATACTTAACTATTCAGCTAAAGTAATTTTCGGCCGCAAAAAGTATGATCATGTGTCTGATTTGCTGAGGCGACTGGGGTGGCTCAGCGCGGAGCAACTTGTGTCGTACCACGCCCTGAGTATCGTGCACAAGGTGCGTTTTAGCGGTGAGCCGGAGGTCTTGGCGGCCAGTCTCACCACTGTAGCCGAGGCTCGCGGCCGTGACCTGGGCGTTTTCACGAGGCAGGACCACCTGTTGTATGTACCGCGGTCCCGCACCGAAATGGGGAGGAGGCGGTTTGAGTGCAGGGGACCGGCGTCGTACAACGCCCTGCCACCCGATCTGTGGCGGCTCCCTCCGCACCTGTTCAGTCGCCGTCTGAAGCGGCACCTCAGCGACGGCCGGTCGGCACAGGTTTAATCATAATGTCTCGATGAAAGTTTATATTTAGTTTTGACTAATGTGTCCTTGTAATTGTGTGACTTTTTGCTGTGTGACGTTGTGCGTGTGTGTGTTTATGTGCGTGTGCGTTGTATGTTCCGACCATATTCCTCTAGTTTTATATTTAACAGTGACGAGAGGTAGTTTTAGCCGCAAGTATATTGCGGAATGCCTCAATAAACAGTATGAGATGAGTATGAGTATGAGTAAGACAGCGCAGGATCCGGGAGCAGCAGCGGCTCCAGCGAAGACGAGCTGGAACGAGCTGGAGCTGGGCCCAGCTGCTGCGAGCCGCATACGGGCAGAAACTGCAGCTCCAGTTGCATGCAGCTGTAGACGGGCCTGGTACCACCACATCCAGAAACTGCAGCTCTATAGTGTTGCATGCACCCGTTTACGGGCAGAAACTGCAGCTCTATAGTGTTGCATGCACCCGTTTACGGGCAGAAACTGCAGCTCAAACTGTGGCGACTGTTGCATGCACCTGCACCGGGCCTGGTCCCACCATATCCAGAAACTGCAGCTCTATAGTGTTGCGTGCACCGTGCACCCGTATACGGGCAGAAACTGCAGCTCTAATGTGCAGCTGTAAACATGCAGCTGTATTAGACCCTGGTACGGCCACGTCCTGAGCTGATCCCGCGATAAGCACGTCACGAACTGCTATTATGTCAGTCAGTGCGTAGCAGGCGGCACGAAACCGCTGTTGTCTCTCCACGGGTACCTCCGAAACCGCTGTTGTCGGGTACGGGTACCGCTGTTGTCTCTCCACGGGTACCTCCGAAACCGCTGTTGTCTCTCTACGGGTACCTCCGAAACCGCTGTTGTCTCTCCACGGGTACCTCCGAAACTGCTGTTGCCGGGTACGGGTACCGCTGTTGTCTCTCCACGGGTACCTCCGAAACCGCTGTTGTCTCTCCACGGGTACCTCCGAAACCGCTGTTGTCTCTCTACGGGTACCTCCGAAACCGCTGTTGTCTCTCCACGGGTACCTCCGAAACCGCTGTTGTCTCTCCACGGGTACCTCTGAAACCGCTGTTGTCTCTCCACGGGTACCTCCGAAACCACTGTTGTCTCTCCACGGGTACCTCTGAAACCGCTGTTGTCGGGTACGGGTAGCGCTGTTGTCTCTCCGCGGGTACCTCCGAAACCGCTGTTATCGGGTACGGGTAGCGCTGTTGTCTCTCCACGGGTACCCCCGATGCTGGTCTGGCTAACTGGAGTTATTTCAGGGACTTACAGGCAAGTGCTGAATGTAGAACAGATCTTGTCGGCAGTCAAATTGTTGAACATGGCAAGCAACACTAATTCATTGTATCCGTGGCCCTCGGCCTCAACTGGTCCATTGGCGGTTAACCTGACTGGGTATGCCAATGAGGTAGTATTCACCATTGCTTGTCTAAAGTACATACCTAAGTTATTGACACATTCTAAATAGTGTTTTAACGACCTCTGGATTTCCACATTCGCAATGTAACTAATTGACAAACTGTGTATCGGCGCCACTGTTCAAGGAACAGCGATGCTCTGTGAGCCATACAGCCATTGTGTTCCGATTCGTCACGCATTGTGATCTCCGCGTAGCTAGCGTGGTCCATTGCCAGCTGGCGGCTCGTCAACCCCGGCACTACGTTCTATTGACAAGTCTCGCGGCGGCGCGGGCCGCACCGCAGTGCCGGCTCGTCAACCCCGGCACTACATTCTATTGACAAGTCTCGCGGCGGCGCGGGCCGCACCGCAGTGCCGGCCGGGGGCGGACCAGTGTGGTGTAGTCATTGAGCTGCGAGCAGTCGTCTATACTGCAGTGTGAATTTACTGACCCGATCTTCCTGGTCCACTATCAGGTATGGGCAAATATCACCTCATGGTGGCAGGCTGACAATATATAAACCAACAAACAAACCATCAGGTTTCACAGGGGCGGCGCCACGGATTTTTGTCAGGGGGGGGGGGGGTGGGCAAGGATAAATTTAGGGGCCTCCATTTGAGAGGGGCCTCCGTTTGAGAAGGGGCCTTTGACCTACATAGTGCATAGGGCTCCTATCACCTCCTCTCTAGCTTCCAGATGGCTGCTTCTGGACTTCAGAGGCGCCTCTGACCTCCCTAGGACCCCCTCTGGTCTTCAGGGACCTTCCTGACCTCCAAAGGACCCCCTCTGGCCTCCAGGGGCCACCTCTGACCTCCATAGGTCCCCCTCTGACATCCCATCTGGCTTCTAGATGTCCTCCTCTGACCTTCAGAGGCCCCCTCTGACCTCCAAAGGGCCCCCTCTGGCTTCCAGGGGCCCTTGTAACCTCCGCGATTGGCCTGCGAGATGGGGCCTCTTTGGAGGATGGAGGGGCCTCCTTAAATGACAAGGGGGATGTTTGCCCCCCCCTTCCCGACGACAGGGAGGCGACTGTTCCTCCTGCCCCCCCCCCCCCCACCGGTGGCACCGCCCGAAGTTTCAAACCATCCACCCAACCAACAAACCATCAACCATGTCATCAACCATTGGCTAAATCAGATTGTAGCGCCTGGCATGGAAACGGTGGTTGTGGATTTGGCCTTGTTTGAGCCACCAGAAGGTTTCCGGTTTCCGTGTATTTTCCACGCTGTGATAGGTCACAAGTTTACGACCAATGAGATAACGAGTAACGACAAAGGTCAACTTTGTGTTATGCCGCTGTTCAGGTGGGTCGCGGGACCGCCGCATCCCAGGCCTTGATTGCGCAGTGTGTCTCTGCGGGACCGTCGCATGCCAGGCCTTGATTGCGCAGTGTGTCTCTGCGGGACCGCCGCATCCCAGGCCTTGATTGCGCAGTGTGTCTCTGCGGGACCGTCGCATCCCAGACCTTGATTGCGTAGTGTGTCTCTGCGGGACCGTCGCATCCCAGGCCTTGATTGCGCAGTGTGTCTCTGCGGGACCGTCGCATCCCAGGCCTTGATTGCGCAGTGTGTCTCTCTTGTCTTGACCGTGATCTGTGGCCGTACCGCAGTGGTACGCAGACTGGATATTGATTCGGCACTGATTGAATCGATTGAAATCGTTCAATCAAAATTCCTTGAATAAAACAATAATTGATTCAGCATCAGATCTTTTGATTCATGAATCGTGGTTGAATCAAAATCCGCATCAAATCAAGACTGATTAAATCAAAAGATTTAGCGATTCTTAACGATTCAAGTACACTGGTAAATTGTGCAAATACATGCAATCCCAGTGGCTACCAGACTGGTTATTGATTTAAACTTTTTTGGAATGATGCAATCATGATTCACTTTGGAATCTGAATGATTCAATCACTGTTCGATTCACGAATACAATTTTGAGAATTGATTCTTTCCGATTCAAAAAATCAAAACCAATATTTTAATTGATTCACGTTTGATTCAACATTTAAATATATGTGTTTAATGTATATCAAATCAATACAAATGGAAACATACATATATGTGATAATTAAAACATTGTTACAGCAATACTATTTCAGTATAAATGAATGTAGCCATTGGGACTGTATGTATTTGCACAATTTAACCGTGTACTTGCATCGTTAAGAATTGTTAAATCTTTTGATTTAATCAGTCTTGATTTGATGCGGGTTTTGATTCAATCACGATTCATGAATCAAAAGATCTTGTGGTGAATCAATTATTGTTTGATTCAAGGAATTGTTCTTGAACGATTCCAGTCGATTCAATCAGGTTGAATCAATAACCAGTCTGGTGGCTACATTCATTTATACTGAAATACTATTGCTGTAACAATGTTTTAATGATTATATATATGTATGTTTCCATTTTTATTGATTTGATATAAATTAACCACATATATTTAAATGTTGAATCAAATGTGAATCGATTAAAATATTTATTTTGATTCTTTGAATGGGAAAGAATCAATTCGCAAAACTGTATCCGTGAATCGAACGGTGATTGCATCATTCAGATTCCAAAATGAATCATGATTTAACCGTTCCAAAAAAGTTGAACCAATAACCAGTCTGGTGCACGACCCTCATTCCCCACGTCCTCCCATGTGCCACTCTTTGCCCCGCTCCGCAGTCGGTGCCAGCACCACAGTGTTACCATCCTGCCCCGCTCCGTGGGTTGTGACGGGACTGGAACGTTACCATCCTGACCCCCCTCCGTGGATTGTGACGGGACTGGAACGTTACCATCCTGACCCCGCTCCGTGTATTGTGACGGGACTGGAACGTTACCATCCTGACCCCCCTCCGTGGATTGTGACGGGACTGGAACGTTACCATCCTGACCCCGCTCCGTGTATTGTGACGGGACTGGAACGTTACCATCCTGCCCCGCTCCGTGGATTGTGACGGGACTGGAACGTTACCATCCTGACCCCCCTCCGTGGATTGTGACGGGACTGGAACGTTACCATCCTGACCCGCTCCGTGGATTGTGACGGGACTGGAACGTTACCATCCTGACCCCCCTCCGTGGATTGTGACGGGACTGGAACGTTACCATCCTGACCCCGCTCCGTGTATTGTGACGGGACTGGAACGTTACCATCCTGCCCCGCTCCGTGGGTTGTGACGGGACTGGAACGTTACCATCCTGACCCCCCTCCGTGGATTGTGACGGGACTGGAACGTTACCATCCTGACCCCGCTCCGTGGATTGTGACTGGACTGGAACGTTACCATCCTGACCCCACTCCGTGGATTGTGACGGGACTGGAACGTTACCATCCTGACCCCGCTCCGTGAGTTGTGACGGGACTGGAACGTTACCATCCTGCCCCGCTCCGTGGATTGTGACGGGACTGGAACGTTACCATCTTGCCCCGCTCCGTGGATTGTGACGGGACTGGAACGTTACCATCCTGACCCCGCTCCGTGGATTGTGACGGGACTGGAACGTTACGATCCTGACCCCGCTCCGTGGATTGTGACGGGACTGGAACGTTACCATCCTGCCCCGCTCCGTGGATTGTGACGGGACTGGAACGTTACCATCCTGCCCCGCTCCGTGGATTGTGACGGGACTGGAACGTTACCATCCTGACCCCGCTCCGTGGATTGTGACGGGACTGGAAAGTTACCATCCTGACCCCGCTCCGTGGGTTGTGACGGGACTGGAACGTTACCATCCTGCCCCGCTCCGTGGGTTGTGACGGGACTGGAACGTTACCATCCTGCCCCGCTCCGTGGATTGTGACGGGACTGGAACGTTACCATCCTGACCCCGCTCCGTGGATTGTGACGGGACTGGAACGTTACGATCCTGACCCCGCTCCGTGGATTGTGACGGGACTGGAACGTTACGATCCTGACCCCGCTCCGTGGATTGTGACGGGACTGGAACGTTACGATCCTGACCCCGCTCCGTGGATTGTGACGGGACTGGAACGTTACCATCCTGCCCCGCTCCGTGGATTGTGACGGGACTGGAACGTTACCATCCTGCCCCGCTCCGTGGATTGTGACGGGACTGGAACGTTACCATCCTGACCCCGCTCCATGGATTGTGACGGGACTGGAACGTTACGATCCTGACCCCGCTCCGTGGATTGTGACGGGACTGGAACGTTACCATCCTGCCCCGCTCCGTGGATTGTGACGGGACTGGAACGTTACCATCCTGACTCCGCTCCGTGGATTGTGACGGGACTGGAACGTTACCATCCTGACCCCGCTCCGTGGTCCGTGGCCGAACTGGGTCGTCCATATCTCACTTACAGGTGTCGCTGAGTTGATCCCCGGGAGTCGCAAGCTGCTCCCACTTTCTCCGCGCCCACGACTAGTCGGTGCCGGTTGGACCAGTGCTGTGAGTTGAGCGCTGCAGTGGGTTCCGCTGTGAGTTGAACGCTGCAGTGGGTTCCGCTGTGAGTTGAGCGTTGCAGTGGGTTCCGCTGTGAGTTAAGCGCTGCAGTGGGTTCCACTGTGAGTTGAGCGCTGCAGTGGGCTCCGCTGTGAGTTGAGCGCTGCAGTGGGTTCTGCTGTGAGTTGAGCGCTGCAGTGGGTTCCGTCTGGTGGGATTCCACTTCGAGCGACCTCTCCACTCCCCACCGTGTCGGTCGCTGGGGATAGACCTGACGTCCCTCCGTCTCTGCTCTGCGGCGTGGGTTAAGACATGGCCGCTGACGAGCTGACCTCTTCAAATGCGGTGGGTACCGCGATACTGGACTCTGGTCGACGTCTGTCCGCCTCAGAAGCCGCCGGGACAGCAGCGAGCACCGACTGCTACTCCCTGCCAAATATCGCTACCACTGAGCAAGTCCTGGCAGGTGAGTCAGAGTCAGAGTGTCTCGCACTCACAGAGCTTGCTGCTTCTTTCCTAAACTCATGATAATGCAGTTTGTAAATGGAGATGCATTATGCACGTCCAGTTCCCTCTTCAGTTGGTGAGGTCATTGTCCGTTCCCCACCAACTATTGCCAGGTTTGGAGGTATTCTGACATTAAAAGGGACATTTTCCGGTTGTATACCCACCAATGTAATATTGTGTCCTGACAACTTCTTGAACAAGTTCCACCTGTGATTATGCATCTTGTACGTCACTACGTGTTGTGTCTCTACAGACCTCGGAAGTCGGAGGCTATGTCATCACCCTGTGGGTGATGCTGCTGCCCTACTTGTTATACGTGTCGTGTTTCTACAGACCTCGGTCTCGAAGGCTATGTCAGCATGACGCTGTGACCTATGGATGATCTTTCTGCTGCTCTTCCTAGTTAATGTTGTGCGTGCTGTGTCTCTGCAGACCTCGGAGGCAATGCCGTTACGCCATGGGTGATGTTGCTGTTCTTCATGTTGTATCTCTACAGATCTCGGCGGCTATGTCATCACCCTGTGGGTGGTCTTGCTGCGCTACTTGTTGTACGTGTCGTGTCTCTGCAGACCTCGGAGGCTATGTCATGTCATCACCCTGTGGGTGATGTTGCTGCGCTACTTGTTGGACGTATTGTGTCTGCAGACCTCGGAGACTATGTCATCACCCTGTAGGTGATGTTGCTGCTCTTCATGTGTGGTGCTGTGGCTCTACAGACCTCGGAGGCTATGTCGTCACGTTGTGGGTAGTGGTCGGTCTGGAGGTACTGCTGCTCTATGGACTTCTGGCCCGGACCGTCTGGCTCGTCTATCGGGATGAACGCACACCCAAGCTCTGGCGTGCCAACGTCGTCTGGGTCAACTCTGTGTACCCGGTAGGTGACCTCAGCTCAGAAGCAACGATGGAACTTTTCGATGCATTCAGCTGGGTTGTTTACCCAACAGCCCAGCTTTGGCATCTTATCCGGCCGCGACAGCCGTTACATTTGCGATACGAATAAGGTGGTAATGCAAAGTTCTGTCTAGACTCTAGACACGAATAGTGAACCATGTATTCGTGTATGAGCACGTGCGTGCTTGTGTTTGTTCATGCGTATGCGCGTGCGTGAGTTAACGCTGGCATTTTCGACTTATTTTCAGTTTGTCACCTTGATGTGCCTGGGAAGCTTGATTGTGCCCGCATCAGATTCCCTCCTAAACGCCGTTAGAGTAATGTGAGTACATACCTATTATTTGGCTTGTTGTGCATGTACTTGTACAGTCGGTCTACTAATGATCTTCCCTAGCTCTGGCAGTAGGATACCCAGGATTCACTCCAGGAGGGGCAATTTTTGCTCAGGGGGCATTAAGTCCCCCACCAAAAAAACAACTCACCGGATTTGGCCCACTATATTTTTAAAAGGGCATATTTTCACTATTTTCTCTTTAGAAAAATAAAAAAACATTCATTTTTGTCGACCAAAGGAGGCACGTACAGACCTTTAGGGAGGGGGGGGGGGGCAATTGCCCCGTTTGCCCCCCCCCCAATTGCCTATGAGCTCTGGGTCACCCACAGTAGGCAAAACGATAGCTGACTGAATCCGGCACCGAGGCGGAGCCGGACCGGTTTGACAGCTCGCCCGGTGGCTTATTTTTTCCAGACATTTACTCGCCACCTCTAATATGTAAGGTTTAGTGTTATTTTTTTCCCCGGAAAAGGTTAGGTTAGGTTAGAACTTATAATATTTTTGCGAGGTGGCGAGTAGATGTCTGGAGAGGGAAAAATTACGCCGCCCGGTGTCAGCCGATACTTGGCGGAATCTGCACCGCTCCGTCCTGGCCCGACCCACAGGCCGATCGGGCAATAATCATGCGCATGTGTGGCGAGGCTGTATGGCGGACCGTGGTTGGAAATATACGCAGACCTAGAATGCTAGTCAAGTTAGCGACGATGTCTGTGATGACCAGTGAAAACCATAGGTCTGTGAAGCATCATTAAGTGTGCAATTGATAGAACACTGCACGGGCTATACTTTAAGACGACTTTTTTAAATCTCAAGTTGACCGATACCGTCGTCACAGATGTCGTTTCGGAAATGAATATTCAAGATCGGAAATGGCTATCCGTCGTATCGATTGCGACGAGGGAGAAATTTGCATTGCGCCAAAAGATAAAGTGTCGAGATTTTGACATGATCTCAAAGTCGAGGTCAAATTTAAACACGTAGCCATTCAGATGCTTTATCAGCTGCGCACACGGCGATGCTTCATAGACCTATGGTTTTAAATACTGTCGTCGCAGATATCGCAAATGTCGCAGATATCGTCGCTAACTTAATGTATATAAACCCGCCCGGGTGTGTTCGCGGAGCGTGAAGTACGGATCGGCATGATGCGAACATATCAGTGCGAGGCGCACTGCATTTGTTTGCTTTTTCACGCAGAATCATCAGGCGGACGTTTGCATTCGTAATTTCGGGGTTCTGCATTACACATGACACGTGGCATGATTAAGAAAGAAATACACGTAAAGGCGCCTGTTGCCAGAGCGCTTCGAACCCAGGACCAAGCTACGATTACGCTCGGAGCCGACAGCTATACCGACTGGGCTATTGGGGCTGATGGGATAGACACTGTTATTCAGTCTCCAATGTTGGATCTCTGCCAGCTCAGGATAGCTGATACCTTGTCCCTTGACCCGTGAGACAGACGGCCTTGACCACCATCCGGGTCGCGGCGCATTCCATTCCGACACCGCCCCGCACTCCCCCCCCCCCCTCCCTCCCTCCCCTCCCCAGGTCACGCACCTGCCAGACAGACACAATGGGCACCAACCTACGGTGTGGAAATCACCTTTTTTGTGCCTATCGCGGCCGTAGCGCCACGGGGTGGCAAGGGAAGATCATTAGTAGACCGACTGTATGTTGCATAATGCATGTAGGTAAAACACCGTAACCGCAAATTTGCCTTTCTACATAGGTATGAGTTGCAGCGAACAACATTGTGCCGGAAGAGCCGCGTACGGATGGGTTATCATATATGACGGACAGAGTGCGTTGACAGAGATGACTGAGCTGGCAGAATTATCGGGCTCATATCCACGTAACCCTATTAGTGGCAGGAGGGGGGGGGGGGGGGGGGGCAGATTCTGCCCACCCCTCACGTTTTTCTCAAATATCTCCGAAATGGCTGGGGTAGGCTTCTGAAATTGTCTAACTTTTGCTAAAACTAGTCTGGGCAGATTATCTGAAAATTTCAAGATGATAGCTTGAACAGGGGCGGTTCCATGACTTAGTATTTAGGAAGGTTCTGATCGGAAACTGTGTTTTAGCGTGTAAGTGATCTTCATGGAACAAAACCGTCTGTACCGACTTTGCGAGAAACAACAATGCTTGAACATATTGAAAGGGATGTCAGGTGATAATTCATGCTGAAATGCAGCAAATTTTGTCTGTCAGAGTCGATTCCAGCGACCAAAAAAGGGAGGTTTATAATAGACATCCACTGCATTATTGGAGAGTGATAAGGCAGTTGTTAGGCCTGTCAGAAGCAATCAAAACGAATCATATAATGTTATCTCCGACACTTCTGCATATTTCATACATTATGCAATGGCAGAGGCGCGTACAGGTATTGAAGAATAGGGGGAAATCACATACAATGTGACAATTTTTGTTCAAAATTTACTTTTTTCTTTCCAAAGTTTTCAAATGTTACCAGGATATATCAATTTTGTATTAATTTGCTGTCGATCCATATCAGTTTTGTCAAAATCGGTCTATAGTTTTAAACGGGGTGAAATTCGTTTCGAGTCACTTCGATCGGCTATGGGCCCCCTCGGGCTATTGGGCCCCTTCGAGTCTCAAGGGGGAGGGGGCATGGCCCCATGCCCCCCCCCCCCCGCTCTGGATCCGCCACTGCTATATATGTTGCATAAGATAATGCAAAAAAATAATCAAAAGGTGAATATTTCCCTTTAATACTGATCTGATGCTGATCAGTTGCCCAAAAAAATCCACAACTCTGTAATTTTGAAGGCTGTTCAATTGCCCATCTCTGGTAGAAGCGATAGCTCGATGATCATTGATGAAAGAATATGACGTTGAAAAGTATGAGGCGATGTTTTATGACCATTTTGCCCCATGCTTCGGGCAAAACGGACCACCCTTCGGAGCAAAATGAACACAATGGCGTATAGCAACTTCGCGTTTCCGATCATTCTTCATATCCTTTTTCGATTGAGAAGTCTTCCGTCATTCATACCTATTAGCGTCTCCCCATCGGAATTTTCATTTCAAAAATTATATTCCCTGTTTCCGATCAAGCGTGAAAGGGGAGCAAAATGGCTGATTTTCATGCACACCTTGAATTTTCGGTCTTCAATTATCATCAAACGCCAACAAATGCAGCTACATGTGTGCTCCCTTGGGATGTGAAAGGACACGAAACGGAACTGGACGGCATTGGCACTTATTATTGAAATCGCATGTCAACTTTTCGAGCCACTCTCCACTGTTCTCTTAGAAGGTCGGGACCAGGGGCGTGGGAACCGTGGGGGCAATGGGGCAACTCGCCCCCCCAACTTTGGAGCTGGGAGCGGGGGGGGGGGGGGGGCGACGCCCCCAACTTTTTACACGATCACTCGACTCTGTATAAGAACAAGGACATTGTCACCGGAGTATCAACGGCGGCGCACAGCGCCGCGAAATTTGGCACAGATGTTAGGGCATCAATTACCCACACGGTGTGATTTTTACCTCGGGTCATCTCAGGTCAAATCACCAGGTCAAGTTAAGTGACTGCACCTCCAAAAAGTTTGCGGTCGTGTCACAGCCACAGTGATTGACCGAACGGTTTGCAACTCACATGATGTCATCAGGTGATAAGTACCTGCAATTTGTTTATCTCGTTTGTTTACCATCGGTTCCCTAAGGTCAGGTCGATTTCGTGACCTCCCCATTATAAGTCAATGGGAAAAATGAAAAACACGTATAAATCCATAGGAAATGGCAAAATTTGACCAATTTTCACCAGATACACCACTCTTGTGCCAAATGCAAAGCCCTATGTCACATTTCTGTTCTTTTACCTCTACGAGGTCAACTCATGTGACCCCCAGGTCACGCATGAGTTTTCTTCAATAACTCTTTACCAAATCGAGGTGGAGCAAGGCGGTCTTCACCATTGTATTCGGCTTGTCGAGATAAATCAATTGGTTTAAGAATTGACCTTGACCTGACCTTGACCTGACCTCAGGTCGGGCCATTTGTTTTTGGATATAACCTAACTAGGTCACCCAATACATCATACGTCTCGACGTCCCAATACGTTTCGACGAGGCAAACACAGTGGTAAAATACGTTTTACTCTAACGGGCTTTTGCCAAAAGTTATTATAAAAAACAATTAGGCAATTTTTATAATATTTCCAATTCAATGGCTTCTGATGACCTAACTATTAACCTTAGATCAATTCTGATGAGCCTTGGTTAAAGCAAATTATATTTTTCTTTCGACGCTTTTGTCTGCGCGTCGCTAGCTCTTCTAATTATCGAGATATAGACGGTTTTATCAAGGATACTCATATATAACCGAAATTTGACCTCTGGTGACCTCAATATTGACTTGACCTAAACATGACCTAAGTACTTTCGATAGAGATTGTCTCGAGCTATCTAAACACGGTCTTCCGCTTGTCGCTACATTGCGTGTTTTTTTTAGATATCAGGGGGAGGGAGGAAATCACTCCCCCCCCCCCCCCCGGCAGTTCGTGGTTGGCGCGAACCCCCGACAGTGCGTGTGTTAATGGACCTTTATTCGGCAACAGTTAACTAACAAACAAAATAACTAACTGACTAACTAACTAACTAACTAACTAACTAACTAACTAACTAACTAACTAACTAACTAACTAACTAACTAACTAACTAACTAACTAACTAACTAACTAACTAACTAACTAACTAACTAACTAACTAACTAACTAACTAACTAACTAACTAACTAACTAACTAACTAACTAACTAACTAACTAACTAACTAACTAACTAACTAACTAACTAACTAACTAACTAACTAACTAACTAACTAACTAACTAACTAACTAACTAACTAACTAACTAACTAACTAACTAACTAACTAACTAACTAACTAACTAACTAACTAACTAACTAACTAACTAACTAACTAACTAACTAACTAACTAACTAAATTATATATAAATAAATAAACCCTTTTCTCTAAAAAAATGCGTGTGTTCTAAATGTAATGGTTTGCCAGCATTTTCTGGAGTACGACCGTATAACGATACATTCATAAAAATGTACCCGAAACATTGACCATAACACTGTAAAACACGGCATAGCATAACTCGGTTGAAGCCAAGTATGGTACTCGTATCAAATATATGCTAAAAGCATGATTTTGCCATGGTCAACTTGGTGCGAGCCCGGCACATCACCTAATCAGCTACCTCAGGTTCGAGTCTAGTCAAGCCCGCCGGTTCTGGATCAGGCACGGTGAAAGCTCCAGTTCCGCTTTTCCGACTGTTGTGACCCTAGTACCATGTCGCTCCTTCTTCGTGTTTACCAGATATTCTCTAGTTTTTGTTGCTTGTTAGGCGATCCATTTCCTTATATGATATGTATACCCATTTCCTTAAATATATGACATGCTATGGGCAATAAGCAGCATTGGGTATGGAAAAGAGCGGTACACGTTGCTTCTCTTCAGTCTTAATTTTTGCCGTCGTACTGCCAAAATTTTCGCCCCCTCCCCAACTTCAAAGTAGTTCCCACGCCCCTGGTCGAGACCCCAAAATCTTTTGACTACGCGCCTCCGCGTGGTGATCTGTGATTACGGTAAAAAATCATAATTATTTGTGGACAATTTTAATTCAAATATCCTCACTCTATCCAGCTTCAGGTTCTAGCAAAACGGACCACTTTGTGGCCGTATTGCCCAGAGTGCTCATTTTGCCCAACCATTTTTCCCGATGGGCACTATTGTGACACAATGTACCTATTGTCCTGGAAAAATGTATGTGCCTGGAAATATGTCAATGCTCATTGAGAATCTGCATGTGCCCACCATCGAAAAACAACAAGTTGACACATATGATTCCCCTTGTTCTTGGAATAAATTGCCTTGGAAAACCGGTAACCATAATCATAATTATTTATGCGTGCTTTCCTCATTCTTAGTTCTTATTTTAAGATGACTTTCCACAAAGAGGGCTAGTGCATAGCATTTCGATACACTTTTGGTGAGGCTCAAGTTGCACTCAATGCTTTTAAATGGGCCCAGTTATAACATACAGAAACATCGGGGTAATCGTTTTGCCTCATTTTGCCCAGCTTTCCCCTACGTTCTTCAAATCAGACCTTGCCGCCCTCCAATGGTGCATCATTACCTACCTATCGATTTAGTTACAGACACGAATACATGACATAATTCCAATATTCTGCCCATGGCCATTGGTTACAACGATCTATAGCAATGTCATGTTACAATGCATGTGCGCCATTTTCAGATATCTAAGCATCGCTGTGTCAAAGTTTGTCGACCTGTGCATGCTGTACTTTGGAGGCGAGTCGCAGCTGCTGACATCTGTTGGCGACATTAGCGTTCCGCTCGCCAGTCCGCCACTCTGCTGCTGCTGCCGGCTCTGTTGTCCGCGACGGACCATTGGAAAGTCAGTACAGTATAATACACAGGTGAAGGCGAGTCTCATTGAACAGCTATAATACACAGGTGAAGGCGAGTCTCATTGAACAGATATAATACACAGGTGAAGGCGAGTCTCATTGAACAGATATAATACACAGATGAAGGCGAGTCTCATTGAACAGTTATAATACACAGATGAAGGCGAGTCTCATTGAACAGATATAATACACAGATGAAGGCGAGTCTCATTGAACAGATATAATACACAGATGAAGGCGAGTCTCATTGAACAGATATAATACACAGATGAAGGCGAGTCTCATTGAACAGATATAATACACAGATGAAGGCGAGTCTCATTGAACAGATATAATACACAGATGAAGGCGAGTCTCATTGAACAGCTATAATACACAGGTGAAGGCGAGTCTCATTGAACAGATATAATACACAGATGAAGGCGAGTCTCATTGAACAGTTATAATACACAGATGAAGGCGAGTCTCATTGAACAGCTATAATACACAGGTGAAGGCGAGTCTCATTGAACAGATATAATACACAGATGAAGGCGAGTCTCATTGAACAGTTATAATACACAGATGAAGGCGAGTCTCATTGAACAGATATAATACACAGATGAAGGCGAGTCTCATTGAACAGATATAATACATAGATGAAGGCGAGTCTCATTGAACAGATATAATACACAGATGCAGGCGAGGATGATTGCACAGCTATAATACACAGATGAAGGCGAGTCTCATTGAACAGATATAATACACAGATGAAGGCGAGTCTCATTGAACAGCTATAATACACAGGTGAAGGCGAGTCTCATTGAACAGATATAATACACAGATGAAGGCGAGTCTCATTGAACAGTTATAATACACAGATGAAGGCGAGTCTCATTGAACAGATATAATACACAGATGAAGGCGAGTCTCATTGAACAGATATAATACATAGATGAAGGCGAGTCTCATTGAACAGATATAATACACAGATGCAGGCGAGGATGATTGAACAGCTATAATACACAGATGAAGGCGAGTCTCATTGAACAGATATAATACACAGATGAAGGCGAGTCTCATTGAACAGATATAATACACAGATGAAGGCGAGTCTCATTGAACAGATATAATACACAGATGCAGGCGAGGATGATTGAACAGCTATAATACACAGATGAAGGCGAGTCTCATTGAACAGATATAATACACAGATGAAGGCGAGTCTCATTGAACAGATATAATACATAGATGAAGGCGAGTCTCATTGAACAGCTATAATACACAGATGAAGGCGAGTCTCATTGAACAGCTATAATACACAGATGCAGGCGAGGATGATTGAACAGCTATAATACACAGATGAAGGCGAGTCTCATTGAACAGATATAATACACAGATGAAGGTGAGTCTCATTGAACAGATATAATACACAGATGAAGGCGAGTCTCATTGAACAGATATAATACACAGATGAAGGCGAGTCTCATTGAACAGATATAATACACAGATGAAGGCGAGTCTCATTGAACAGATATAATACACAGATGAAGGCGAGTCTCATTGAACAGATATAATACACAGATGAAGGCGAGTCTCATTGAACAGCTATAATACACAGGTGAAGGCGAGTCTCATTGAACAGATATAATACACAGATGAAGGTGAGTCTCATTGAACAGATATAATACACAGATGAAGGCGAGTCTCATTGAACAGATATAATACACAGATGAAGGCGAGTCTCATTGAACAGATATAATACACAGATGAAGGCGAGTCTCATTGAACAGATATAATACACAGATGAAGGCGAGTCTCATTGAACAGCTATAATACACAGGTGAAGGCGAGTCTCATTGAACAGATATAATACACAGATGAAGGCGAGTCTCATTGAACAGATATAATACACAGATGAAGGCGAGTCTCATTGAACAGATATAATACACAGATGAAGGCGAGTCTCATTGAACAGATATAATACACAGATGAAGGCGAGTCTCATTGAACAGATATAATACACAGATGAAGGCGAGTCTCATTGAACAGATATAATACATAGATGAAGGCGAGTCTCATTGAACAGCTATAATACACAGATGAAGGCGAGTCTCATTGGACAGATATAATACACAGATGAAGGCGAGGATGATTGAACAGCTATAATACACAGATGAAGGTGAGTCTCATTGAACAGATATAATACACAGATGAAGGCGAGTCTCATTGAACAGCTATAATACACAGATGCAGGCGAGGATGATTGAACAGCTATAATACACAGATGAAGGCGAGTCTCATTGAACAGATATAATACACAGATGAAGGCGAGTCTCATTGCACAGCTATAATACACAGATGAAGGCGAGTTTCATTGAACAGATATAATACACAGATGAAGGCGAGTCTCATTGAACAGCTATAATACACAGATGCAGGCGAGGATGATTGAACAGCTATAATACACAGATGAAGGCGAGTCTCATTGAACAGATATAATACACAGATGAAGGCGAGACTCATTGCACAGCTATAATACACAGATGAAGGCGAGTTTCATTGAACAGATATAATACACAGATGAAGGCGAGTCTCATTGAACAGCTATAATACACAGATGCAGGCGAGGATGATTGAACAGCTATAATACACAGATGAAGGCGAGTCTCATTGAACAGATATAATGCACATATGAAGGCGAGTCTCATTGCACAGCTATAATACACAGATGAAGGCGAGTCTCATTGAACAGATATAATACACAGATGAAGGCGAGTCTCATTGAACAGATATAATACACAGATGAAGGCGAGTCTCATTGAACAGCTATAATACACAGATGAAGGCGAGTCTCATTGAACAGCTATAATACACAGATGAAGGCGAGTCTCATTGAACAGATATAATACACAGATGAAGGCGAGTCTCATTGAACAGCTATAATACATAGATGAAGGCGAGTCTCATTGGACAGATATAATACACAGATGAAGGCGAGTCTCATTGAACAGATATAATACACAGATGAAGGCGAGTGTCATTGAACAGCTATAATACACAGATGAAGGCGAGTCTCATTGAACAGCTATAATACACAGATGAAGGCGAGTCTCATTGAACAGCTATAATACACAGATGCAGGCGAGGATGATTGAACAGCTATAATACACAGATGAAGGCGAGTCTCATTGAACAGATATAATACACAGATGAAGGCGAGTCTCATTGAACAGCTATAATACACAGATGCAGGCGAGGATGATTGAACAGCTATAATACACAGATGAAGGCGAGTCTCATTGAACAGATATAATACACAGATGAAGGCGAGTCTCATTGAACAGCTATAATACACAGATGCAGGCGAGGATGATTGAACAGCTATAATACACAGATGAAGGCGAGTCTCATTGAACAGATATAATACACAGATGAAGGCGAGTCTCATTGAACAGCTATAATACACAGATGAAGGCGAGTCTCATTGAACAGATATAATACACAGATGAAGGCGAGTCTCATTGAACAGATATAATACACAGATGAAGGCGAGTCTCATTGAACAGATATAATACACAGATGAAGGTGAGTCTCATTGAACAGCTATAATACACAGATGATGGCGAGTCTCATTGAACAGATATAATACACAGATGAGGGTGAGTCTCATTGAACAGATATAATACACAGATGAAGGCGAGTCTCATTGAACAGATATAATACACAGATGAAGGCGAGTCTCATTGAACAGGTATAATACACAGATGAAGGCGAGTCTCATTGAACAGATATAACACACAGATGCAGGCGAGGATGATTGAACAGCATGATTGATTTAGCATGATTTGCGCCAGAGATCATTAAAACAACAACAACACTGCATGTGCATCTGGAGACCTACATATGTACTATTTACCTACGCACTGCGAAAGGACACATTATAATATATGGTGAAATATAAACCCATTGCAGGCGCGGATCCAGGGGGAGGCGCTAGGCGCCCCCCCCCCCCCCTGAGCCCGGGTCGCGCCCATGTCGCGCCCATGCCGCGCCCATGCCGCGCCCATGCCGCGCCCATGCCGCGCCATACAACCGCGCCCGTAGGGCGCAACTTTTTGTATGGCGCCTCCCCCCCCCCTGACCGAAATCCTGGATCCGCGCCTGCATTGTGCCTTCCATCTGAAATACAATCGTCGCTACTGATCTGCCCCTGTGACAGTATTACCGGATGACTGCCCACAGACGGAGTTTGCGCGTGATGAAGCTGCTGGTGTACCAGCTGCCATTCAGTCAAAGTGGCTATTTCTTCTTCGCCATTTACCTGTACTCGGCACGGGTGCTGGAAGTCGGGGAGGTAAGAGTACTTGGCTCGGGTGCTGGAAGTCGGGGAGGTAAGAGTACTTGGCTCGGGTGCTGGAAGTCACGGGTGCAGGTGATTGCATCATTCAGGTTCCAAAATGAATCGCGATTGAATCGTTCCAAAAAAGTTGAATCAATAACCAGTCTGCTAAGTTAACATGTTATCCGAGGCCCTGTGTGCTATATGTAACGGTGAGCGACATTTAGTTGGCGTACGTACAGACGTACGTGAAATGCCAGGGTAAAATTTAGCGAGTAGACTTCCCTATTACAAATAGATGCGTAGGCAGATATTAGCTTATATACATGTCTGGAAGGTATCCTTCATTTGTTGTACTTCATTCTTCATTGGAAATAGTGCCTGATATTCATTGTGCCTTACCTTTTTATTTTTACCTTTCTTTTTATGTAAGGACTTCACCTGTCAGTTAGTGTATTCACCCGTTGGTGATACTTGTGATTTAGAGTTGTGAAAATACATCAGGAAATAAATAAATAAATAAATAAATAAATAAATAAATACATAAATAAATAAATAAATACATAAATACATAAATACATAAATAAATGAATACATAAATAAATAAATAAATAAATAAATTAAATAATTAATAATTTTATTAATTAATAAATATATAAATAAATAAACACATAAATAAATCAATACGAGTTTTTGATCAAATAATTGCGTTGTTAATAACATATTTTTTGATTGTAGGTATTTTATTGTTGTATTGTTGCAAATTCAGACGTGTGCTTGATTCCAGTGGAATCGAAACCAATTCCGGAATCAATACCGTTTGTACTGGAATCGGAATCGGATTCGATTCCATCGGTATCTGGGTGGAATCGGAATCAGGTGGAGTCAATCATTTTTTTGAAAATAATGGAATCGGAATTAGAATCGATGTCTTTTTCAAGTAATTCCGTTTTATTTTCGTAAAAATCACTCTGACCATGAATTTAAGTTTTCCTGAAGGAACTTTGTTTCTTTGAGCATGTATAGCTAAAGCAAAGCTCGGCGATAATTGGTTACCCTATGCGTGTCAATAGACATGCTCAGTAATTCTACTTATGTAGCTGGAGACGTAGGGGAGAGTGGGGAGAACTGGGACAAAAAATCAATGTTAACTTTGCAAAAATTTCAAAAAATTCGTTTAACGACTTATGAAACTGAAAGAAGTAGCATTCGACAGAACAATAATTTCTCTTCAAAATCTGTTATTTCAGAGCTTCTATTACTAATATTTAAGACTCAATTTCATTATCTCTATATTATAAATATATATAAAAAGTGAGAAATGTGGAGAATTGGGACGGGCTAGGGAGACCTGGGGCGAATGCAGGGACGTATCCAAGGGGTACCCTGGTCACCCGCGGGTACCCCCTTGGGATGAGGGACCCTCGGTCGGCCTGAGGGGGCCTTCACTTGGCCTGAAGGGGCCTTCAGTCGGCCTGAAGGGGCCTTCAGTCGGCCTGAAGGTCTCACCAGTCGGCCTGAAGGTCCCACTTCTCCCCACTCCATCTTTTAATAAACTAACATTTCAATGAAATTGCAACAATCATCCCGGTTGTAAGCGTTGATATTCGATACCATATGCTCAGACGATTCCAAACATAAGTCAAAAGCAATCAATAAGGCATTATATTTGCTAATGTACTTAACAAACCATTACAAATCACACTTTTTCCGGAGCACTCACGTATCATGAAGAGGCCGCGACGGAAAAGGAAGCTGTTGTCATAGTGATGTGCAGAAGTCCCAATAGTGCGTAAATAAATCGAATTGGCCATCTCTTTCTTCAAATAATCACACTGTCCCACTTCTCCTGAGTCCCAGTTCTCCCCACTCTCCCCTACAACGATTTTCGGTCAGGCAATGCTTGCTGTTTTTGTACCGTATATACCATAATATTCTCATATCTTTCAAGACATCGATTTCCCTGTGTATCGTATTGCAAAATAGCAGATTGCAATATGTCCATGCATCATCATTATAGGTATGTCTAGATATTATATTGTTTTGAACCTTCGCTAGAATTGGACATTTTTGAACTTACGACTTTGCAGCACATGCCAGTTTTGCAATGAAATTCATGACATTATTTTCAGATGTGTATCAAAATATTAGAAATACCTGTGTAATTTATTTAATATGGTTATGCCGCTATTCGTGTCATTCGTGTTATTTGTACAAAATGCAGAACTATGATCGGACATTTTTGTTTCAGAGTGGAATCAAATTGGAATCAGCGGAATTGGATTCGGAATACATCTTTTTGGGTGCCCTGGGCCCCTTGAATGGAATTCGGAATCGATTCCCCTAGTAAAATAGCTATTGGAATCGGAGTCTTGGCATGGAATCGGAATAGATTCCACTGAAGCGGAATCAAGCACAAGTCTGCTTGCAATTGGGCACAATAATTTGTATTGCAGGCGGTGCACAGTGCACAGGTGATCTACACATACAGTCTCTCCTCTGCTAGGCCGTGAGTGCCGAGTCCGCTTTCAGCTGCTGTTTCCTGTGTTCTGCAGGTGTCCGATGACCCGGTGTCGTCCATTCTTACGCTGGTGAACGCTGCCTCCTTTCTGCTGGGCATGTACGGCCTCTCCATGCTGGAGTTGACCACAAAGGGGCAACTGACGCATCTTCGGTACTCGGTGAGAAAACGGGATATTGAATATGCAATATACATGAAGTTAAAGGAAATCAGTCTCTCTTACAATAGGGGTTTAAGCTTTAAACTGGGATAGCAGTTTTGAAGTCGTGCCTGCCCTTTTGACGTCCCCAATCATTTTCCATTGCTGCTAGTAAGATCCGTTCTGACGTCATGACGTGATGAATTTGTTCTGATACTGGACAACTCATATAAGGTGATTTCAAACAACCCACACTTATGATATTTAGGTGTTTTAATTGCGGCACATGGTTCATGCTATACATTCTTATATGCTTCATAGCAATGCATTTTTATTTTTATTTTCGAAATTGTATTATCTCTTTTAGGAAATGTTGTAAAACATTGGTAGGGCCCAGAGAGGCATTGATAGGGCCCAAATGAACATTGGTAGGCTTTGGGCTCTACCAGACCTATAGAAAACGACGCCCCTGTTTGAAGACCATGTCAAAAAATCACTCACGGTATACTCCGTTTGGTTGTAAGGACTCTCCTGTCAAATATAGGCGTTTGATGTTTTATCCTGAAATTTGGCGCTTTGCCGAAAATTGTGTCCCTTTGTCGAAATGCTTAATTTGGTAGCACGTGTTAAAAGCAATGTTACTGGGGCAGCGAGCGAACCCTTCGCCAATGGCAATATTACCTACACATATGCTAGTCATGTAAGCAATTATGGGATAAGCATTACATTTGTACTCACTACTTTAATAAATAATTAATTTGACATAAGTTCAGTCTTTTACATCTTCTTTCGAAGCACACAATGTCATAACGGCATACGCCACTTCTGAAATTCGCGCCACTTTTCGCAATTTTGAATCTGCGAGTATATGTTTTCGAAATGTATTGCTTCCGAAAATTGCTTTTTGGGGTAAATCGTGATAATTTTGCATTTAGCACATTCACAGTGATTTGGCAAAGTGATTAGTTTCCTTTAAAGGGAAATATTCACCCTTGTATTTATGTATCTGCATTTGTCTGTGACACATGCATGGTGTCAAATTGATCGTGCCTCAATTTGCAAGTAGTCACAACTTTTTTTTATTATTTTTTGTTTTGTTGGAAATAATATAAAAAATGTATGTACCTACTTACATATGGTGACGGACAGTATGATCCATCACTATCTCCGGTTTGAATGTTGATTTGTAATCAAGTCATAGGGCCAGAAATGAAGTAAGTGCGCCAAGAAACATGGCAACGTCCCTGATTGGATAATGACACAAATCGCCGACACTAAATGGGTCGCCGTCCGGGGCCAGGTTAATCCGCCGAATGCATGACGTCTTTTAACCGTTTGATTGATTATGAGGAAATGGTTCAGAAAACTTTCATGTGTGCATTGTAATGTATTAAATACCGGTTTGTTCAAAATTCATGGGAAAAACACCCAACTTATTTTCAAAAAATAAGTGGAGAACACTAAATAGGTCGCCGTCCGGGGCCAAGCTAAACTACCGATTTCAATGCACGTTTTCCAAGTTTGTGTTGATTGTTCATAGCAGTTTGGTACATATTCCCAAAAGATAGAGTGTATGAAACATATGATATGCCTTCATGATAAATAGCATAGCGTAAGCAGGCAAATATGAGCACGGACAATCAATTCGTTACCAAGTACTTGTGAGTACCGGCCGTTATAAGCGTGTATCGCTTATCAACTTTAACTTGACATATCTTGCGGTGGGGATGTTTATATGCAAAATGTGATGCATTTACAATATATTTTGGTCTCGTCCGTCGATTTCAAGTAATATTTTTTGTTGTGTGGAAAAAGGCGAATATTTCCCTTTAACGTTTATATGTTACTCCGTAAACCGTTACATAAGTCCGTTGATACATGGGCTCCGCCACGGGGGGGGGGGGGGCAGGGGCGGATCCAGGATTTTCTAAGGCAGGGGGCTTCAGGCCTGAGGGCGGCATATTTCCTCGGTGACGGGAGCGGCATGGTGCCTTCCGAGGGCGGCGATGTACCTTCCGAGGGCGGCATAATGCGTTGTGAGGGCGGCAAGATGTCTTCTGAGGGTGCCAGTGTGCCTTCCAAGAGTGCTACGATGCTGTTGGTAGACGCAAGGGCGCCCTGGCGGCCTCCCGAAAACGCTACGGCGCCTTCGGCGCCGGGCAATCCTATACAAAAATGGCGCCGTTTTCTAAGGCAGGGGGCTTCAGCCCCTACGCCCCCCCCCTGGATCCGCCACTGGGGGGGGGGGGGGGCATGTCCCCCCATTCCTGAGCCGGGGAGGATTATCCCTCATATGTTACCTGACAAAAATATAAATAAGTGCTCAGTTGTACTCATAATTGCATTATTTTGTGTTAGCTCTCCCCCGTTCAAGAATCTTTTGCTGACGCTCCACCCCCTCCCCCCCACACCCAACAGCATTTCGTTGATGCTTCACCCCCCCCCCCCCTGCTCAGCAACTTTTCGGTTTTGATCACGCTCTACCTGCTGCCCCCTCCCCCCCCCGATCAACAACTTTTCGCCGACGGCGACCACTCTGCTTCCCTCACCCCTTTGACATGCCCCCCCCCATGTCAAAGGCGTGGCGGAGTCCCTGCGTTGATACCAGCATTCATGATATGCATATATTTTGAATCAAGTGTTATGGTGGCCCGTCTACATGAGTCTATCGCCCGTGCTGCCGTCCGTGTAAGGTGGCCCGTCTACATGAGTCTATCGCTCGTGCTGCCGTCCGTGTAAGGTGGCCCGTCTACATGCGTCTATCGCCCGTGCTGCCGTCCGTGTAAGGTGGCCCGTCTACATGAGTCTATCGCTCGTGCTGCCGTCCGTGTAAGGTTGCCCGTCTACATGAGTCAATCGCTCGTGCTGCCGTCCGGGTAAGGTGGCCCGTCTACATGAGTCAATCGCTCGTGCTGCCATCTGTGTAAAGTGGTCCGTCTACATGAGTCTATCGCCCGTGCTGCCGTTCGTGTAAGGTGGCCCGTCTACATGAGTATATCGCTCGTGCTGCCGTCCGTGTAAGGTGGTCCGTGTACATGAGTCTATCGCCCGTGCTGCCGTCCGTGTAAGGTGGTCCGTCTACATGAGTTTATCGCCCGTGCTGCCGTCCGTGTAAGGTGGCCCGTCTACATGAGTCTATCGCCCGTGCTGCCGTCCGTGTAAGGTGGCCCGTCTGCATGAGTCTATCGCACGTGCTGCCGTCCGTGTAAGGTGGCCCGTTTACATGAGTCTATCGCCCGTGCTGCCGTCCGTGTAAGGTGGTCCGTCTACATGAGTCTATCGCTCGTGCTGCCGTCCGTGTAAGGTGGCCCGGGTCTACATGAGTCTATCGCCCGTGCTGCCGTCCGTGTAAGGTGGCCCGTCTACATGAGTCCATCGCTCGTGCTGCCGTCCGTGTAAGGTGGCCCGTCTACATGAGTCTATCGCCAGTGCTGCCGTCCGTGTAAGGTGGTCCGTCTACATGAGTCTATCGCTCGTGCTGCCGTCCGTGTAAGGTGGCCCGTCTACATGAGTCAATCGCTCGTGCTGCCGTCCGTGTAAGGTGACTCGTCTACATGAGTCTATCGCTCGTGCTGCCGTCCGTGTAAGGTGGCCCGTCTACATGAGTCTATCGCTCGTGCTGCCGTCCGTGTAAGGTGGTCCGTCTACATGAGTCTATCGCTCGTGCTGCCATCCGTGTAAGGTGGTCCGTCTACATGAGTCTATCGCTCGTGCTGCCGTCCGTGTAAGGTGGTCCGTCTACATGAGTCTATCGCTCGTGCTGCCGTCCGTGTAAGGTGGCCCGTCTACATGCGTCTATCGCCCGTGCTGCCGTCCGTGTAAGGTGGCCCGTCTACATGAGTCTATCGCTCGTGCTGCCGTCCGTGTAAGGTGACCCGTCTACATGAGTATATCGCTCGTGCTGCCGTCCGTGTAAGGTGGCCCGTCTACATGAGTCTATCGCTCGTGCTGCCGTCCGTGTAAGGTTTCCCGTCTACATGAGTCTATCGCTCGTGCTGCCGTCCGTGTAAGGTTGCCCGTCTACATGAGTCTATCGCTCGTGCTGCCGTCCGTGTAAGGTGGCCCGTCTACATGAGTCTATCGCTCGTGCTGCTGTCCGGGTAAGGTGACCCGTCTACATGAGTCCATCGCTCGTGCTGCCGTCCGTGTAAGGCCCCACCGCTCAGACGCCAACGATATTGATAGAGTTCTCAGTAACTTTGATGCCGTGCGATTCCAACTCTTCATGTATAAACTATATCATGTATAAACTATAAACTATTTAAACCTACTTTGATTGAACATGCTGAATTACAAATGTACTGTCCAAATGTGATCAATGATCATACCTATTATTTTCAGGCAAAGTTCTCCCTGATTAAATTTACACTTGTGATTATCAAGCTGCAGGAGTTTATCTTTGACGTAGCCATCTCTGGCGGCGGTGTTTCGTGTACGCCCTCCATGTCTCCGAAGGTGTATGGTGCATGTAAGTAACGGCCAGGTGCAAATGAGTAAGTGAACTTCATCTCAAGGCATGCCATTTTTTAGTATTAGCTGAAACGGATGTGTGAAGGGAAGTTTTAGCCTTACAATATGCAGGAAGTTGTTTGATATTTTTCGAAGCTTCAAGAGAACATTAAAGTGTAAACACAAATATTTCAGCGCTCATTGTGGCGCCTTCCTCAGTGAGTGGTGCAAGTTATGAGTGGTGCAAGTTAATTAATATGCAGGAACACAGTGGTTAACAATTAACATGACAGAAGCGCATCGAACTGGCATTTCATCAATGCTGTGGCTCAGATCATGTATTGGGAATTTGAGAGCAACATGAGATAATTCTGCTACTGATGTGTCCCGATGCGGCTGACCGGTCGGTTCGTTCGCTGCAGTTATCCAGAACATCGTGATCGCCGCCGAGATGCCGCTGTTCGGGCTGCTGAGCTACTGGATGTACCGGCCCGACGACAAGCCGCGGGGCGACGCCGACACCGCGGAGCTGCACCAGGGCACCACCGACACCGCGGAGCTGCACCAGGGCACCACCGACACCGGGGAGCTGCACCAGGGCACCACCGACACCGCGGAGCTGCACCAGGGCACCACCGACACCGCGGAGCTGCACCAGGGCACCACCGACACCGGGGAGCTGCACCAGGGCACCACCGACACCGGGGAGCTGCACCAGGGCACCACCGACACCGGGGAGCTGCACCAGGACACCACCGACGGCAGCACAGCCGATCAGCACGGCGCGGCGGTCAGCACAGCAGCCAGCCCAGCGGCACAGCAGCCATGGCAACAGCATAGCTGGCCAGCACATCAGCCTAGCCGACCAGCATAGAAGCCCTTAGTAGCTCACAGGAGACCAGTGCAGCTGTTACGACGGTCACTGCAGAGTAGCCATGATGGTGGCATAGCCTAACGGCATGGCGTGACATCGGGACAGCATAGCAGCCACAACAGCAGCATACAGCGGACCAGCACAGCAGCACAGCAGCACAGCAGCACAGCAGCACAGCAGCACAGCAGCACAGCAGCACACCCTGCGACTTATGGCGCAGCGCCGTGGACTTCTTGCCCGGGAGGGCCGGACTCCTGCCTTCCTCACCTTGGATAAACAAGTGAAATCGACCATCAGACGAGATGTCAGAAAGGACATTTCCAGCCGGGTGAGGAGGCAGGGTTCGGTTTCCATCTTTCGCAACGTGCGTCAGGTGATCGAGGGCAAGAGGTTCACTCAGCGAGTTGCGCCTGAGGCCATCCCCAACGAGCTTAACGAGTACTTTATGGGGGTAGGTCCTCGAGTCGCGGGTGAGGTCCGAGCCAGGGGGAGCCCCTTCGTCTTCCTTGCAGGCTACCCAGGGTGGGTGCCTGTGCCTTCTCACTGAAACTTATCTCACTTCAGTCTCTCCGGTCTGTTCTCTTTTCTATGAAAAACTCTTCTGACACTGACTGACGGTGTTAGCATCGGGATTATCAGGCTGTGTTTCGATGCCATTGGTCACGTCCTTCTCTATCTTGTCAACACCTGTCTCACAACCTGTGCATTTCCCGCGTCCTGGAAGCACTCCACCGTTCACGCTATCCACAAATCCGGCAGCCTTTCCGAAGCATCCAACTTTCGTCCCATCTCCATCGTCCCTGCCTTCCCCAAGCTTGTGGAGAAAGTTGCTCAGCAGCAGCTATACTCCTATATGTCTGAAAATCATCTTTTCTCCTCTTCCCAGCACGGTTTCCGCTCCAGCCTATCCACCGAAACTGCGCTAGTTACCGTATCCGACCACATCCTTTCTGCTACCGACCGCCAGGAACTCACGCTTCTCTGTCTTCTCGACCTTTCCAAATACTTTGACGTCATCGACCACTCAAAGCTTCTTTCCAAACTTCAAGCTATTGTATCGGTCCGACCTGGTTTTCCTCTTACCTCCGTGGCCATACTCAATCTGTTTGTACAACTGGTGGGCGGGGAAACCGACTCCTTTCCAGTCCTCTCCCCAATCCTATGGGTGTTTTCCAAGGTTCCTCACTTGGCCCACTCCTTTTCCAGATTTTCGACAACGACCTCCCCCTCTTTGCCCCTGAGGCGCACGTGGTGCAGTACGCTGACGATACCCAAATTCTACTCTCTGGCAAAAAAAGACTCCCTCCCTCAGCTTATTGCTACCATGAAACAGGTTTTAAACTTTTTGGATGCCTGGTTTCACTCACTCCCACGGTTTGAAGGTCAACACCGGCAAAACTGAACTTATCGTATTTGGCTCCCGTCAGAATTGTCGTGGCTTAGTCCCGATCTCCATTCTATTTCGCGAAGATACGATCCGTGAGGGCCCTACGGTGAGGAACCTTGGTGTAGTGTTCGACAAGCACCTCACCTGAGACTCTCGTGTCTGCTCTCGTCAAAAAATGCAACGGTATCCTCATCGGCCTGTCCCACGTGCGTCATCAGATCCCGCCCGACCTTCTGCCTACTCTGGTCAATGCCTTGGTCCTCTCGCACGTCCGATACTGTCTTGCTGTCTTTGGAAACGGGTCAGATAAAAATATACAGCGCCTCCAAAAGATCCTCAATTTTGCGCTGCGCGTTGTCTCTGGCCGACGCAAATTCGACCACATGTCGGACGTGCGAGACGAACTGGGCTGGCCTACCGCCGCCAGTTGTACGAACTTCACTCATTAAATTTTCTGCACAAAATTCGCTGCACCGGGGAGCCAGTGGCTCTTTCCTCTCAGCTTCAGGTCAATTCTGCTCTTCGCTCTCGAATCACCCGGCAGGACGCAGATCGTCTTGCCATTTTCCTCTCCCGCGCGCGAGAACCGAAGCAGGCAGGCGGCGCCTTCTTTTTTTGTACGGCGCAGTTATACAACCGCCTCCCGCTGGAGATTCGCGATTTATCCCTGGGGCTTTTAAGCGTGCAGTGTCCGAACTTTTAGTTGTGTGAAGCGAGGAAAATGATGTGTGACAGCGTGCGTGTGTGTGCGTGTGTTTTATTTTCTATAGCCCGTGTGCACTTTTATATTCATCTGATCTTATTGTGTGTTGTATACCGAGTGTCTTTTAACATGTCTCTCTTCTTAACCCTGACCCGACACTCGGAATAGCCATTTTAAAATGGAGTGTTTTAATTGTTTAATACAATACAATACAATACAATAGCTCATCACAAACTTACCGCAAGACAGCGTAATGCAAGAACAAACATTAGCACAATTGAATCGATATATTGCAGGTACCGCAACCAGCCACACATCAAAACATGCGTACTTTTACGGAGCATCTTTTGGTAATTTTCAATTGGAAATCGGTTCAAAATTAACCAAGTTATGTATTCAAAACCTGAAGTCACGTGTATAATAGGGGCTTAAATTCTGGATCCTTCTCCTGCAGCGAACATGGCAGTTACAGGTAGGAACCACCCATCAAAAGATGTGCATTTTCAAGAGGAGTGTCGGCATTACTTTCAATTGGAAATCCAATGAAAATTGACAAAGTTATGGCCAATAATATTTATAGCTTATGAACACATCAATGGGTGACACCGCTTGAGCGAGCGCCGTATAGGCCACCTCGTCTGAGCCAAAACAAATTGATGTGACGTAACTTGCGACAGAGCGCGCAGCGCACAGCCGGCGCTGGCGACGTCCGTGACACGGCTGCCGCCGGCGCATAGGCCGGGACCAGGGGGGAGCAGAGGGTGCTCTTGCCTCCCCCCCCCCAACTTCAGGACGGCCCCCCAACTTTGGCTAGGCTCAGCTTAAAGGAAATAGTTCACCTTCGGATTTTTTTCTCTTTCAGAACACGATTTTATTATATTTTTTAATACAGTTTCTTTTTTTTCTGTTTTAAAATGGTCCTACATCGCGCCAATTCAGGACAGAAGGTTGTAAATTATTGATTTTATGGTGTGCGTTATTGGTCTGCGCATGCTCCATGGCAGTGCTGGCACTTTCAGACGGTACGGTACATCATATATGCGCCGTATTCCTTCGCCAAAAAGTCAAATATCTTCGGCTGGAGAGTCTTTTCAGCCAAGACAAGTTGCAGATAAGGATTTCTCAACACGGGCTACAAAACTGCTATTTCAGTTCAAAACCCATGTTGAAGGTGAACTATTTCCTTTAACGTTGCGTAAAAGAAGGCTCGTGTGAGACACCGAAAATATAAGGGTTTCTTCACAAAATTCGTCATTTGCAAGACAGCTTTTCTCGTCCTCTGCCTGCCTCGACCGCGGATTTTACCATGTTCGAGCGGGCCTGTTTTAACATGGTTCGCAGAAAACGGCCCCTGTCATGAGAGGGCCCTCATTAGGACGGCCCCGGCATGCCACATTTCAGGATCGGGCCTGATCAAGACCGGGCCCCTGCCTTATTGCCATGCCAGGAATGTGCCCGTGATATCCATAATTCGAAGGAACCGGGCTCGACGCCTGACCGGGCCCCCGATACACGCCTTTGCCAGCACCGGACCCCTGCCTCGATCGGGCCTGACCAGTGACCAAGACCGGGCCGCTTCCAGGAACGGTCCGTATTAATAATTTGCAAGGACCGGACCCTGTTGTGACCGGGCCTTTGCCAGCACCAGGCCCCTTCCTCGATCGGGCCTGACCAAGAACGGGCCCGTATAAGTAATTTGCAAGGACCGGGTAATGTTGTGACGGGTCCCTCGACCTGACCCCATATCACGCCTCTGTCAGCCCCGGGCCCCGCCTTGATCGGGCCCCTACCAGGAACGGGCCCCTACCAGTAACAGGTCCGTATCAATAATTTGCAAGGAGTGGGCTCTGTTGTGACCGGGCCCTCGTCCTGACCGGGCCCCATATCACGCCTTTGCCATCACCGGGCCCCTGCCTCGATCGGACCTGACCAAGACTCGACCCCTACCAGGAAAGCACCAGGCCCCTGCCTCGATCGGGCCTGACCAAGACC
>JAXIVJ010015404.1:30000-31693 GCA_036785665.1 Chirona hameri | reverse complement strand
GACAGAGACAGAGACAGAGACAGAGACAGAGACAGAGACAGAGACAGAGACAGAGACAGAGACAGAGACAGAGACAGAGACAGAGACAGAGACAGAGACAGAGACAGAGACAGAGACAGAGACAGAGACAGAGACAGAGACAGAGACAGAGACAGAGACAGAGACAGAGACAGAGACAGAGACAGAGACAGAGACAGAGACAGAGACAGAGACAGAGACAGAGACAGAGACAGAGACAGAGACAGAGACAGAGACAGAGACAGAGACAGAGACAGAGACAGAGACAGAGACAGAGACAGAGACAGAGACAGAGACAGAGACAGAGACAGAGACAGAGACAGAGACAGAGACAGAGACAGAGACATAGACAGAGACAGAGACAGAGACAGAGACAGAGACAGAGACAGAGACAGAGACAGAGACAGAGACAGAGACAGAGACAGAGACAGAGACAGAGACAGAGACAGAGACAGAGACAGAGACAGAGACAGAGACAGAGACAGAGACAGAGACGAGAGACAGAGACAGAGACAGAGACAGAGATAGAGATAGAGATAGAGATAGAGATAGCGATAGAGATAGCGATAGCGATAGCGATAGCGATAGCGATAGCGATAGCGATAGCGATAGCGATAGCGATAGCGATAGCGATAGCGATAGCGATAGCGATAGCGATAGCGATAGCGATAGCGATAGCGATAGCGATAGCGATAGCGATAGCGATAGCGATAGCGATAGCGATAGCGATAGCGATAGCGATAGCGATAGCGATAGCGATAGCGATAGCGATAGCGATAGCGATAGCGATAGCGATAGCGATAGCGATAGCGATAGCGATAGCGATAGCGATAGCGATAGCGATAGCGATAGCGATAGCGATAGCGATAGCGATAGCGATAGCGATAGCGATAGCGATTAGCGATAGCGATAGCGATAGCGATAGCGATAGCGATAGCGATAGCGATAGCGATAGCGATAGCGATAGCGATAGCGATAGCGATAGCGATAGCGATAGCGATAGCGATAGCGATAGCGATAGCGATAGCGATAGCGATAGCGATAGCGATAGCGATAGCGATAGCGATAGCGATAGCGATAGCGATAGCGATAGCGATAGCGATAGCGATAGCGATAGCGATAGCGATAGCGATAGCGATAGCGATAGCGATAGCGATAGCGATAGCGATAGCGATAGGATAGCGATAGCGATAGCGATAGCGATAGCGATAGCGATAGCGATAGCGATAGCGATAGCGATAGCGATAGCGATAGCGATAGCGATAGCGATAGCGATAACGATAGCGATAGCGATAGCGATAGCGATAGCGATAGCGATAGCGATAGCGATAGCGATAGCGATAGCGATAGAGATCGAGATCGAGATCGAGATAGAGATAGAGATAGAGATAGAGATAGAGATAGAGATAGAGATAGAGATAGAGATAGAGATAGAGATAGAGATAGAGATAGAGATAGAGATAGAGATAGAGATAGAGATAGATATATATATATATATATATATATATATATATATATATTTATCCCACGCCGATATCTCTTTTTGCTATTGAATCACGTGCTAAAGCTATTTTTTAACCGACCGTCAGTTAACTCGGAATTTAATCACCATATGGTGATTATCAATCTGATAATCCACGGCTGTGAAATCTTCGGGTGGGGCTTTAGTAAACTT
>JAXIVJ010015404.1:0-25000 GCA_036785665.1 Chirona hameri | reverse complement strand
CCCCCCCCCCATTGCCCCGATTTCAGCTCGACTGGGGGTGGGGACGGCGGCTTCACTGGGGCGGGGCTGCGTCCCCCCAGTTAACATGTTAGAGGAGGTCCTGGCTACAGGTGGCATGAGCCCGCACTGCTGGCACCGCGCGGCCCGGGAATAGCTCAAGAGAATCAGTAAGCCCAAGGCTTTGCTGGCAAATTTGAGTTTACTGTCACTGAGCTCACAAAATGCTCTTGCAATTTCCAGATCGCGAAACATTTTCTTACGGAACGTAAACGAACAGTCGAATGATTATGGATCTTGGCAGCAACCGGCTCAGTGAGTCGTGTTTGGTGAAGCATGAACCAGATCTTTCTTGTCTGTTTATGTGAAACCATATCCGTGTTTGAGGTCCTGTCTCCTGGCGAGCCGGCCATAATTAATCGCCTCTCGCGCGCCACGCAGCCAGTGAGAGATGACCGTGACCGGTTTTTGGGGCGGTGAGGGGGTACGTTGGGGGTCGGGGGCCGGGCTGGGGGCCACCTGAAGCGGTGCCAGCCGCCGGACTGCCGCTGGTTGGTTGGCAATGACGAATCGACCGGCGCGGCGGCGGCAGTGCGCAGAGGTGACGGGGATGTTTTCACGGCTTCTCGCCAGGTACCCGCACAGAGGAATGAAGAGGTGGCCCTGAAGCAGCCGTCGAGTCTCCTATTGTCCGTTGGAGTGAAATGCATCGCTGTTTCATGACGGACATCTCTAGTCTAGCAATGCAGCTGTGAATTTCAGTCGGAGCATATTGAAACAGATTGAAATTACGCACAAACGGCAATGCCTAGTCGAGCAAAGGATTATAAAATTAGGCTATCAACAATTTTCCCAGCAGCTTAAAAAGAGACTTTATAGCATTTGGAGCGAGCATAAGCGACATCAGCCCGAGTCAACGAAACAAAAACGTTGTTATGCCTATGAGAGCAGTAGCCAGCCACCTATTGGCTTCTCAGTATTCATGCATAATTTCCAACCATATGGTTTTGTGGCACTAAAAATGAATACAAATATTAACCTTATCCATCAAGTAATGACACATTCGTACACGCCTCACCGGATTTTTTTTTACTAGATCGTTCGAAACATTGCAGAATATATCAGACCATAAAGCTCTCGAACTGTAATGGATGTATTGCAAAGCAAATATAACATTTGTTTTGAATCCTATTACTTCTGGTGTCATTTATGGCATTGATTAAAATTATTAGATTAATCGACATACATAATTTACACTGCGTAAGTGTATCTGTAGTAGGCATTCAATAAATCAACGTGGCATCAAGTCGTGCATACAAATCACCTCACCCGCTGGTGTAACAACAACAATGGATATTACCTAGTAAATCACGTCAGGGTATTTACCAAACAATAAAACGCGTCGATGTCGGGGGACATTCGTCAGATCAGCTTGCTTTCACGCCAGTCGACGCGGTCGGTCCGACTGACGACGCTAATCAAACACAGTTAATAGTCGCGATGGCAGCCGCGGCTGACGTCTTTGTTTGACTGAGACGGCTGACGTCTTTGTTTGGCTGAGGCTGCTCTCAGAAAGGGAACACTGAGACATTACGGGAAGACGTGACGGCTACGCTGGGGTTAACCGGACACTGGGCCGAGACTCGACCGGAGTCGAGACTCGACCGGAGTCGAGACTCGACCGGAGTCGCGACTCTGAGTCGAGACTCGACCGGAGTCGCGACTCTGAGTCGAGACTCGACCGGAGTCGCGACTCTGAGTCGAGACTCGACCGGAGTCGCGGCTCTGAGTCGAGACTCGACCGGAGTCGCGACTCTGAGTCGAGACTCGACCGGAGTCGCGACTCTGAGTCGAGACTCGACCGGAGTCGCGACTCTGAGTCGAGACTCGACCGGAGTCGCGACTCTGAGTCGAGACTCGACCGGAGTCGCGACTCTGAGTCGAGACTCGACCGGAGTCGCGACTCTGAGTCGAGACTCGACCGGAGTCGCGACTCTGAGTCGAGACTCGACCGGAGTCGCGACTCTGGCTCGAGACTCGACCGGAGTCGCGACTCTGAGTCGAGACTCGACCGGAGTCGCGACTCTGAGTCGAGACTCGACCGGAGTCGCGACTCTGAGTCGAGACTCGACCGGAGTCGCGACTCTGAGTCGAGACTCGACCGGAGTCGCGACTCTGGGTCGAGACTCGACCGGAGTCGCGACTCTGAGTCGAGACTCGACCGGAGTCGCGACTCTGAGTCGAGACTCGACCGGAGTCGCGACTCTGAGTCGAGACTTGACCGGAGTCGCGACTCGGAGTCGCGACTCTGAGTCGAGAGTCAGCAGCTAGAGTGTCAAGTCAGCTAACCGGCTAATACGTTTAGCGTAACACACTGACACGGTCTGTTTCCTGACTCTGCTTGAGACTCTGAATTCAACTCTGAATTCTGACTCTGACTGACTCAGTTTTGTAACTGATGAATGTATTGCCAACATGGGTTGATGGATTCTTTGAAAGAATAATATAATATTTGTATTCTGCTTACCACAGTCGCATTCTAAAATGAATATTAATATTGCATCTTCACTAGCTGAGCTAAAATCCTTGCGACACAGGCAATGCGCAGCACAGTTCGCAGTTGATTCGCAGTGATTCGCACTGTGCAATGTGCTCCGTGCAGCGAGTGGCTGACGTAAGATACTGTCCTGCCGCGAGTTCTCCCGGAGGGACGGAGCCGGGGCGGTCCAATCAGGCGGATCGGCTCCGTGGCCGACCTGCAGCCGCAGAGTCGTCCTCTCGGCAGAGCGGCGCCGCTGTTTATGCCGCCGTCCCACCCGACAAATATACAGACTTCCCACTGCCCCCCCCCCCCCCCTGTGACCCGCTGGCGGCCGGTCGGCGTGTCACCACTGCCACTGAGACGGCGGCCGAACGCAGAACATCCCGCTCTTTCACAAAAGGGCTCATCCATGTTTACAGCTTTGCACAGCCTTTGGTGAATTTTGGCATTTAGGTCACATGGTAGATCATGCCAAGAAAATTCGTGCCAGCCCATTCCCAAATATATATGATCAATGCTGGATAAATTGGAGAGTCGGTCATCCCGCCGATGAAAATGACCTACCGAAAACCTTGAACAATAATGGGGTAAAACAGCAGCCTGTTGGGCCATGCCGTTGAGTGAAGCGAGCTTCGTCGGATTCCTGTGGATCAGTGGTGACTACTGTGAAGTTTATGCTGATGATGACACCTCCATGTGACATAACATGGCAGGGTAAGCGATCGGGCTGATTAGTCGGTTAGTGGGCCAGGAATCGTGTATTTATCTGGCTTCAACTGAACGATGCCAGCTTTTAGTGGTTTATAAACCTAACCCGTTGTGCGACAGCGACCGAGCGACTGGTGTTAGCTGCAAGTTCGCGCCGAGTTTCGATATCTTGTAATTACAACTGACCACTTCTATCAGTATCTGTCGCCATCTTTGCTGCTGGTGACGGGGCAGCCGGGCAGCTGTCAGTTGGTCAGAGGCACCCTTCACTAGTCTCCGAGAGAAGGTCCGGGAGAGGCAGGCACATGCTGGTGACGGGGCAGCCGGGCAGCTGGCAGTTGGTCAGAGGCACCCTTCACTAGTCTCCGAGAGAAGGTCCGGGAGAGGCAGGCACATAACCAGTACTTCTCTAGTCGTTTAGTGCGTTTAGCGATATGTGATATCCCGATATTTTGTATTAAATGCCTGGAATAGGTATTATAATTTCGGCTGGCAAATTTTCGTAAACATCCCTTCGTTATTTGTGTCATGCCATTCATGTCACGTAAAAAAATGATGCAAAAGATTGTATGTCAGCTTACACACACTTACCACGTCACAGGTCCTTGCATTACATGTATGTTACTCATTTACATGTCTATTGGTAAGTGGTTTGTAAGTGGTAAGTTCATAAATCACTAATGCAGTGTTAAGTCGACTTATACATGACGTAACGTCAATAACATGATTAAATGAATGTTTGAATTGCGATTTGTAAGCCTGCCAAATATTACTTTAAATTATTTTTTTACATGCATTGCTGTGTGATATGTCGATGTTTTGATATTGGCAAGAATCGGATTGTGAGCACATTTACTTTTCATGTATATACATACATATTTACATTTCTTCGTTGGCAAAACGTCGACTGTGATTCTCGAGTTTTGATGCCAAATTTCTAGGACTGCCGATTGCTGAAGCATCAAATCTCAGCACCTAATGAAGACGGCAATTGCAATGTCCTGCAGTCTGATCGGCAGCCCAGCGCAGCATGTCACGGCCGGACCGTCAAACCGCATGGGCAGTCACAGATCACTAACCAATCGCCGCGTCACCAATCAATCACCAAGCAATCGCCGCGGCCACAAACAAACACTCGCTGCGCCGCGTCTCGCATGCGTGCTGGCCGGCCTCGCTCCCCGAACCGGCAACCGCGCCGCCGCCGCCGCCGCCGCCGCCGCCGCCGCCGCCGCCGCCGCCGCCGCTGGCTGTCACTGCACGGTCTGCACGGTTTGCACGGTCTGTGATTGCCTTATGTCTGTGACGGTCTGTGATTGCCCTGTGTCTGTGACGGTCTGTGATTGTCCTGTGTCTGTGACGGTCTGTGATTGCCTTATGTCTGTGACGGTCTGTGATTGTCCTGTGTCTGTGACGGTCTGTGATTGCCTTATGTCTGTGACGGTCTGTGATTGCCCTGTGTCTGTGACGGTCTGTGATTGCCTTATGTCTGTGACGGTCTGTGATTGCCCTGTGTCTGTGACGGTCTGTGATTGCCTTATGTCTGTGACGGTCTGTGATTGCCCTGTGTCTGTGACGGTCTGTGATTGCCCTGTGTCTGTGACGGTCTGTGATTGCCTTATGTATGTGACGGTCTGTGATTGTCCTGTGTCTGTGACGGTCTGTGATTGCCTTATGTCTGTGACGGTCTGTGATTGCCCTGTGTCTGTGACGGTCTGTGATTGCCCTGTGTCTGTGACGGTCTGTGATTGCCTTATGTCTGTGACGGTCTGTGATTGCCCTGTGTCTGTGACGGTCTGTGATTGCCTTATGCCTGTGACGGTCTGTGATTGCCCTGTGTCTGTGACGGTCTGTGATTGCCTTATGTCTGTGACGGTCTGTGATTGCCCTGTGTCTGTGGCGGTCTGTGATTGCCTTATATCTGTGACGGTCTGTGATTGCCTTATGTCTGTGACGGTCTGTGATTGCCCTGTGTCTGTGACGGTCTGTGATTGCCTTATGTCTGTGACGGTCTGTGATTACCCTGTGTCTGTGACGGTCTGTGATTGCCTTATGTCTGTGACGGTCTGTGATTGCCATGTGTCTGTGACGGTCTGTGATTGCCCTGTGTCTGTGACGGTCTGTGATTGCCTTATGTCTGTGACGGTCTGTGATTGTCCTGTGTCTGTGACGGTCTGTGATTGCCTTATGTCTGTGACGGTCTGTGATTGCCCTGTGTCTGTGACGGTCTGTGATTGCCCTGTGTCTGTGACGGTCTGTGATTGCTCTGTGTCTGTGACGGTCTGTGATTGCCTTATGTCTGTGACGGTCTGTGATTGCCTTATGTCTGTGACGGTCTGTGATTGCTCTGTGTCTGTGACGGTCTGTGATTGCCTTATGTCTGTGACGGTCTGTGATTGCCTTATGTCTGTGACGGTCTGTGATTGCCTTATGTCTGTGACGGTCTGTGATTGCCTTATGTCTGTGACTGTCTGTGATTGCCCTGTGTCTGTGACGGTCTGTGATTGCCTTATGTCTGTGACGGTCTGTGATTGCCTTATGTCTGTGACGGTCTGTGATTGCCTTATGTCTGTGACGGTCTGAGATTGCCCTGTGTCTGTGACGGTATGTGATTGCCTTATGTCTGTGACGGTCTGTGATTGCCTTATGTCTGTGACGGTCTGTGATTGCCTTATGTCTGTGACGGTCTGTGATTGCCCTGTGTCTGTGACGGTCTGTGATTGCCTTATGTCTGTGACGGTCTGTGATTGCCCTGTGTCTGTGACGGTCTGTGATTGCCTTATGTATGTGACGGTCTGTGATTGCCCTGTGTCTGTGACGGTCTGTGATTGCCTTATGTCTGTGACGGTCTGTGATTGCCTTATGTCTGTGACGGTCTGTGATTGCCCTGTGTCTGTGACGGTCTGTGATTGCCTTATGTCTGTGACGGTCTGTGATTGCCTTATGTCTGTGACGGTCTGTGATTGCCCTGTGTCTGTGACGGTCTGTGATTGCCTTATGTCTGTGACGGTCTGTGATTGCCCTGTGTCTGTGACGGTCTGTGATTGCCTTATGTCTGTGACGGTCTGTGATTGCCCTGTGTCTGTGACGGTCTGTGATTGCCTTATGTCTGTGACGGTCTGTGATTGCCTTATGTCTGTGACGGTCTGTGATTGCCCTGTGTCTGTGACGGTCTGTGATTGCCTTATGTCTGTGACGGTCTGTGATTGCCCTGTGTCTGTGACGGTCTGTGATTGCCTTATGTCTGTGACGGTCTGTGATTGCCCTGTGTCTGTGACGGTCTGTGATTGCCCTGTGTCTGTGACGGTCTGTGACTGCCTTATGTCTGTGACGGTCTGTGATTGCCCTGTGTCTGTGACGGTCTGTGATTGCCCTGTGTCTGTGACGGTCTGTGATTGCCTTATGTCTGTGACGGTCTGTGATTGCCTTATCTCTGTGACGGTCTGAGATTGCCCTGTGTCTGTGACGGTCTGAGATTGCCCTGTGTCTGTGACGGTCTGTGATTGCCCTGTGTCTGCACGGTCTGTGAATGCCTTATGTCTGTGACGGTCTGTGATTGCCTTATGTCTGTGACGGTCTGAGATTGCCCTGTGTCTGTGACGGTCTGTGATTGCCCTGTGTCTGTGACGGTCTGTGATTGCCTTATGTCTGTGACGGTCTGTGATTGATCTGTGTCTGTGACGGTCTGTGATTGCCCTGTGTCTGTGACGGTCTGTGATTGCCTTATGTCTGTGACGGTCTGTGATTGCCTTATGTCTGTGGCGGTCTGTGATTGCTCTGTGTCTGTGACGGTCTGTGATTGCCCGGTATATGTGACGGTCTGTGATTGCCTTATGTCTGTGACGGTCTGTGATTGCCTTATGTCTGTGACGGTCTGTGATTGCTCTGTGTCTGTGACGGTCTGTGATTGCCCTGTGTCTGTGACGGTCTGAGATTGTCCTGTGTCTGTGACGGTCTGTGATTGCCTTATGTCTGTGACGGTCTGTGATTGCTCTGTGTCTGTGACGGTCTGTGATTGCCCTGTGTCTGTGACGGTCTGAGATTGCCCTGTGTCTGTAACGGTCTGTGATTGCCCTGTGTCTGTGACGGTCTGTGATTGCCCTGTGTCTGTGACGGTCTGTGATTGCCCTGTGTCTGTGACGGTCTGTGATTGCCCTGTGTCTGTGACGGTCTGTGATTGCCCTGTGTCTGTGACGGTATGTGATTGCCCTGTGTCTGTGATGGTCTGTGATTGCCCAGTGTCTGTGACGGTCTGTGATTGCCCTGTGTCTGTGACGGTCTGTGATTGCCCTGTGTCTGTGACGGTATGTGATTGCCCTGTGTCTGTGACGGTCTGAGATTGCCCTGTGTCTGCGACGGTCTGTGATTGCCCTGTATATGTGACGGTCTGTGATTGCCCTGTGTCTGTGACGGTCTGTGATTGCCCTGTATATGTGACGGTCTGTGATTGCCCTGTGTCTGTGACGGTCTGTGATTGTCCTGTGTCTGTGACGGTCTGTGATTGCCCTGTGTCTGTGACGGTCTGTGATTTCCCTGTGTCTGTGACGGTCTGTGATAGTCCGGCTGCACCGAGTGACGACAGGCGAGGGTTGGCCGTCCGGACCGCCTGACTCACCCCGGGGCAGGCCGGGAGAGAGACAGAGCTCGATAGGTGCCCGCCGCCCCGCCGCCCCGCCGCCCCGCCGGAACCCCGCCAGACCCGGCTCTGACGTCACCCGCCGCCAAGGCAGAGCGCGGAACAGAGCGCCGCTGTGGAGTTCGCTGACGTCACGGCCCCGGTCCCCCGGCCACGGCATATCGGCCGCCGGGGCCGCCGGGGTACTGCCAGCCAGCTCAGGTGTGGCCGCCGCCGGGGTACTGCCAGCCAGCTCAGGTGTGGCATATCTGCCGCCTGGGCCGCCGGGGTACTGCCAGCCAGCTCAGGTGTGGCCTCAGAGCAAGGTGAATCCCGGGCCCCCGGCTCTAAGGCTCAACAACGGCAAACATCCGCTCACAAAGACGATTTTGTTGAGAGAAAAAAACGCGGAGACATAAAGGATGGCTCGAAACAACAGGGAGCCGATGCGATTAAATGGTGGAATATATTTTGTATTTCTCATCTAAGCCCTCTTTCTCTTTCTCCCTCGTGTCTCTTGCCCAACGGAAGAGAAGAATGTACTGAAGCCATCTGCATACTTTTTTGCATACCATTCTATGCTGAGAACTGCTTGTATAGATAAAACAATGTGGCTTGGGGATTGTATTCGCCTTATAATTGGATTGCCTTACGAGTGTCACACATGTCGAAATGGTCAGAGATAAACGTTAAAAATATCAGATCAGATCCACGCCACCTGGTCACTCTCCAGCCCACATTCAACGGTTTTCCTCAATAAAATACGGCTGACATGTCTTAACTAGAGGGTGGACGGGTGAATCATACAATTTGAAATGTACCTTTCAATTATACCGGAATGAGTAGCTTATACCAATCCTGTCCACTCCAGTGTTCCTTTCAGTGCCGTGTATTCGAATATGGTGCTATCTTCTTTTCGCTCTTTTTTCCTACTCTACCCCTTTCAACCAACACACAATCATTAAGACATGAATCATACATGTGATTACCCTTCTTGCCATAGTTGAGAACCTTACAACGCACTCTAGGCGTAACCTGCCGCGTTTACTACCGGGAGAAGAGGCCAGCTCGTTACGACTCCCGCAACCATCATTCACTACCGGGAGAAGAGGCCAGCTCTCTTTACGACTCCCGCAGTCATCATTCTACAATATCTCGTACGGACGACGACGGTCTCTTGGCGGATCAGGGCGGGCTGGTTTTCCCGCTGGCGACTCGCGGCAGATCGGCCACCTTCATGGATGCCGGTGGCGACGCGTATTGGGGCGGCGGTGGCACCATCTTCACTGTGTGGGCCGAGAGCGGCACGAACTTCTGCGGCGGCGGCGTGTAGGTGTAGTGTCCGGGGTGTCCGGGGTGTCCGGGGTGTCCGGGGTGTCCGGGGTGTCCGGAGCTGGCAGATGAGCACGGCGTCACGGAGCAGGCCCGCGCCCCCCGCGCCCCCCGCGCCCCCCGCAGCCGCCGGCCCAGCCGGTGGCGCAGCACGTGCAGCAGCGTCTCGGTCAGTTGGACGATGCTGATTACGGAGACGCCGAGCAGCAGGCTCATGTTGCCGCCGACGTCCGAGATGAGGCTGCTCAGACCGTACGTCAGCTCCTCCGTGGAGAGCTCCAGCTGGTACGGCCACACCGCCATCAGCTTTGTCATTCCCACCTTGGCCATGCCGACAGCGTTCATCGTCGTGGTCACCTGATGGACAGAAATGGGGTCAGAAATTTCAGAGGATCACACTCGGCGAAGTAGTTTTTGTGGTCTATAATCGACTTCTCCATGTTCCTTGCCCTGTTGCAGTCTCTTTCAGATGCATGCTGCCATGTGAAGTTGGCTTAGCAGTGGATATTGAATATATTTAGGCAAAATGTGATCAGAGCCCAATCGGGCGCAATCGCCTCACCTGTACGGAGTACCGTTCGTGGTGACAGGCGGTGGGACAGCGGGGACCGGAGACGGTACTCCGGTGCCTCACCTGCACCGAGTACCGCTCGTGGTGACAGGCGGGCGGACAGCGGGGACAGGAGACGGTACCTCACCTGTGCCGAGTACCGTTCGTGGTGACAGGCGGTGGGACAGCGGGGACAGGAGACGGTACCTCACCTGTACCGAGTACCGCTCGTAGTGACAGGCGGTGGGACAGCGGGGACAGAAGACGGTACCTCACCTGTACCGAGTACCGCTCGTGGTGACAGGCGGTGGGACAGCCGGGACAGGAGACGGTATCTCACCTGTACCGAGTACCGTTCGTGGTGACAGGCGGTGGGACAGCCGGGACAGGAGACGGAGCCGCGCGGGATGGCCGGCGGACTCTGCATCTCGAACAGCTGTTTGGATTCGTTACACAGCGGCAGGGGGTTGCTGAGGCCCACCATCCAGGGGGCGCGGCAGCCGATCAACCGCGACTCGTGCGCCCACATGCAGCGCTCACGGCACTTGGCCGCCGTGTACCTGGAACAAGTGACGCACTCTGTTACATGCTGGTGAAGTCGTGATTCAGCTCTAAAGAGGAGCCATACCACCGACTCATATCATATGCTTATATAGAGCATAATCTTCGAAGCTCGCATCCATCGTATATTCTATTTGAATATGCACTAGAGCTTATCATTCTTGATAGACGCTGTTATATTCTCAATGGTGATTATTGCGTGAAACATACTCAAAACAGTCGTACAGGTATTCGTAGCTTCACCCATCTGCCTATTTGGAAGCTTTATTCTTGTAAGGGTTCATGAATGATCGTTTAAGTGACACCGTCACCTGAACACATTTATCGGTCGGCTTCGGGACGCAAAGATTGGGGCATGACGTCACCCGTGTTGGGTGCATCTGTGGTAACGTCACATACGCGCACACCCGCAGCTGTCGGGCGCAGGGGGAGCTCATCGACTGCTCCTCTCTCTCCGGCGCCGGACCTGTTATCTCGCTCCCACCACCACCCCAGCTGCCGGCCCTTGCTGTCTGTCCACATTGGTGCAATGTGTATGTGTTCAACGCGTTCATGCTCAGTATAATTGGACTGTTCTCGGTGCACCAGCTGATCGTCATAATCCTAACGGTCAATCCTAACGGGTGCCGTTAACCCCACCAACAAGCTGAATGTGTATGGGGAATACAGTCCCGTTACACACAGCCAGCTGTTTGCGAGCGCGAAGGCGGCGGATAAATATCTTTAGCCACCATTCCATGGGACGTAAGAACGAGCGCTTCGCGCTCGCTCGTAATAACAATGCTTACCTTTTTAGTGACTATTCTAAGTCACTCAATTATCGGTCGGCTTTCGTATGGAACCAATTAATTTAGCTATTTAGAATTCATAGTTTTACTGAAATTGATATTGTCTTAATTATGCTTGAGAATATTTCTGAGCGTAGCTCACGAGAGTCTCAGGACTCAGCCGCGGAACTGCATTTTCTATCACGACATTATTTCTTAGCTTCGCCATTAACAATTGATTCAACATTGCGTTTTTCATAAATCAGTATGCTCGAACACTATAGTTGAGCTTTATTTCAAATTATATTTTGCAAACGTATTTATATACCAGTAAGGCGCCGTAGTTGGCGATGAACGAGCGAGCGCGAAATAAATGTATGGTGAATTTCAACCCGATCGGGCTAGTAGTTCCTGAGATACAAAAAGGTGCGCACGTGCGCACGTGCAGATGCACCCCACCCATGACTTGTGGGTAGACGGTGGGGGAGGGGTCCCTAACCACACACCAAATTTGAAAACAATCGGCTCAGCCGTTCCTGAGATATAGAATAGGGGTGTGCACGTGCGCACGTTCAGAGGCACCCCATCCCTGACTTGTAGGAAACTGGCGGTTGAGAGGTCCCTAACCACACACCAAATTTGAACACAATCGGCTCAGCTATTCCTGAGATATAGAATAGGGGTGAGCACGTGCGCACGTGCAGAGGCACCCCACCCCTGACTTGTGGGAAATTAGCGGCTGAGGGGTCCCTAACCACTCACCAAATTTGCACACAATCGGCTCAGCCGTTTCAGAGTTGTTGCGAGAAAATACTTTTCAACACCCCTCACGCGGCACGCGCTACGTGCAGTGGTAGTCACCCACATGAGTCGGCACCGGTCTCAAACATGGTAGGTTGGATGGGGCTGCTCAGCAAAGAAGTCAGCTTGTCAATCGGACGTGTGGTTGTAGAGATATGAGCTTCTCAAAAGCGTCGCCACGGGTCGGGTCGGGCAGGGCCGGGCAGGCCGGGCCGGGCCGCTCATATTCAGACTTTTTCCATATACCACGGAAAGACGAGCGAGCGCTTCGCGCTCGCTCGTAATAACAATGCTTACCTTTTTAGTGACTATTCAAAGTCACTCAATTATCGGTCGGCTTTCGTATGGAACCAATTAATTTAGCTATTTATAATTCATAGTTTTACTGAAATTGATATTGTCTCAATTATGCTTGAGAAGATTTCTGAGCGTAGCACCACTAGCCTGTGCCTTGCGGTACAGTACACTGCACTCACCCATTCAGCATTTGACAGTGGCGTCTTTTGAGCGGTTTGAAGGCGGCCGCCTTTCCGGTGACGTCCACGGTAGTGATGTCGCCCGACTGCACCTTGACCTTGGGGTGGTCCGCCGTGTTGAAGTAGCGCGTCTGCACCATCGCAGGCTCTCCGCCGTGGAAGTACACGTCCACAAAGTACTTCTCCTGCTTGTTGAAGTAGTCCCGGGTGTACAGGTGGAACAGGATGTCCAGCTTCTCCTCGTTGCGCACTACCAGCGTCTGGTTGGCGATGAACGTGTAGCACATGCCGTTCCTGGCGAGCTGCGGCGTCCAGCGGCCGGCCGGCGCCTCTCCCTTGTTGTTGCCGGTGCAGGCGCCTCGGTTACAGCTGGACACCAGCTCCTGCAGCTGGGTGCCAGCCTCGCGCCAGAACCGAGCCACGCTGGTGTTAGCAGGGAACTTATTCCAGTCGACGTCTGTACCACGCTTGTTGAGCACTCCGAGAGCCTGGACGCGTTTGCGGCTGAACTTGCGGGACGAGCAGACGGTGAAGGCGGGAAACATGACGTCCTGCTGTATGGTGACGGTCATGGCGGCCGGCTCGCTCCAGTACAGGCTGATCTGGTTGACGCACTGTACCACGCAGACGACGCCACAGATGGTCAGCATGGCGGCGTAGAATACGGTGCGCAGGGTGCTGCTCCAGTTCTCCATGGCGCCGGTCACTGCTCTCAACCGGCCAGCACGGCTTATACGATCGAAGCCAGGAATCCAATCTCTGACACAGACCGCAGAAGACGCGTTTACGGTCAATCAGCTGCAGAGAACGCTTGTTTTAACCTGGACTCAGCTGAGTGTTGAACGTGAAGTTAGACTTGCGGACTTTTGCTCCGGACTCTCTTGATTGTTTGACAACGGTTTTGCCTCAGAATACTTCTGTAGTGGTGGGCGTTTGGCGGACAGACCAGGTCCGCGTCAGTCACTAATCCGCCACATCGCTCCCTGTCACCGGCTCGCTCTCTAAATAGCCGTGCGTGCCAGACTCAATGTCATCCTGCCCGGCTCGAGCTGGCGGCAGGGCTCGACAGCCACCGGCAGGCGTGTCAGCACACCAGGCCTCCAGAGCTCGCAGCTGGCCCCGGACCGGTCACACATCGACTGCGTGCCGCCCGGCCAGCGCAGGTGCTCTGTTTAACGACACTGCACCCCGGCGTGGGAGCCGGCACGTGCTGTCATGTGCGTTCGGCGAGTTCAGACCGCGTAGCATTGTGATGAAATAGCATTGTGGTGAATGGGTCATGCCTTTACCGGGTCGTTAGTATTCTGTTGTGATAATTGGTCGGCGGTGCGTAGATCCCATGACACGTGGCAGGCCCGTGCAGCACGTGAATGTGACGCACTTGTACCGCCGCTGTCTTCTTGTGCGAGCGGCGAAGGAGGTGACTAAGCGACGTACGGTGGCCGGCATTGTACCGACTCGACTACTGTGGGATCTAATTGCAATTATAGCCAAGAAGACAATAGGCAATAGGACATCTGTTCCATTGAAAAGTCATGACTATTCACTGGAACAGATGTCCTATTTCACACACGCCAGCAGCTCTGCTCATTTACATAACAGAAAGAAGACGTTGTAATGTCTGAATAGAGCTTGCCTATAGCAACGTTTGACAAGGTCTGCCGAAGAACAATTGTGTGGTTCTCAATTGTTAAATTGTGTTACAAATTTCGAAGCGCGCCAAGGCAGCAGTTATGAATTGATGCATCCAATGCTACTCAGCTGCTGGAAATGTCAAGCGTGCCGTCGTTACAACACAAATGCCTAATGGTATCTCTTAGTTTAGAGGGAACGTTTTTGGCATTTGATGATATTTCCATGGTTTCGGACATCGTCACAATTCTGTAGTCTGATATATTATATAATATCGTAATAATATAGTCTGCTTCATCGTTAGCCACTAGCGATCAAGGTGGTCCAAAGATGTTGGCTTTTTAGTTTTAGTTTAGTTTATTTCAATCATCATCAACGGGCCAATCAAACCCACTTATAGATGAAGTCACAAACGTAGCGAAACACACGCTAAAACACAAACATACCAACCTAAAAGACACCATACAACATGTGAAATAAAATGCGATATAAGACAAAGACATGAGATATTAAGTGGGTACATGACTAGCCTGAACACAAAAATACATGCGGCCTACCTAAAAGACATGACCTATGAGATATAAAACACTATGACTACACTGACTAAGAGTATTGTAGTGGAGTAAACGATGACATGTTTCCTAAAATTATAAAAGACACCATACAACATGTGATATAAAATGCGATACAAGACAAAGACATGATATATTTAAATGAGTACATGACTAGACTGACAACTCAAAAATACCCACGGCCTACCTAAAAGACATGACCTATGAGATATAAAAGCACTATGATTACACTGACTAGAGTATTGTAGTGGAGTATACGATGACATGTTTCCTAAAATTACCAATCCCTGTATGCCAGATATCTACGGTCCTTGTAGAGTTTAGGAACGTGTTGCAATGACGAGGGATTCTGACAAACATACTGGACTTGACCGTGTTCACTCTGGCATGCGGCACGTGGAACAACAATCTGCTACGGAGTACACGGGGAGCAGCTGCCAACGGGAATGACTCTACAAGGAAAGACGAGTCAATTTTGTTGTTGTGAATGTTTCTCAGGAGCATGATGTCGAGTCCGAAATGGCGTAGAAGACTATCATAATCCAAAGCGACATCTGCAACACGACAGCGAGCGCAGAGCCAAGTCAGGAACTTATGCTGAACTTTTTCAGTTCTTTTCAAGTGTGTGTTGTCAGCTCCTCCCCATATAACACAGCCATACTCTAGTATTGATCGAACATTTGCGCAGTATGTCGATATGATTGACTTGGGATTGACATCGTACAATGAGCGACCATTTTTTCCGGTTTGAAACGATCTCATCAAAAGACCGAGAGCCCTGTTGGCTTTCTTCATCACAGCGTCTACATGGGCACCAAAAGTCAACTTTCCGTCTAACATCACTCCCAGGTCTCGCATTTCGTGCACTCTTTGAATCACCTCACTTCCCATCGTGTAAACGCCTGTGATGGGTTTCGTTCACAGAGTTAGTGAGAGGATTCTACATTTCGCTGGGTTCAGTTTTAACTGCCACGCTGCCGACCACTGGCAGAGCCCATCTATATCAGCCTGCAGGCCGCGAACATCACTAAAACTGTCAACCCTAGCATATAGCTTAAAATCATCGGCAAACAGGAGACAATCTGAGCGTACGACAGCTGGCAGATCATTGACATAACATGCGAACAGAAGAGGGGACAAAAGCCCCCCTTCTGGCATCCCCGACAGTACCGGGGCCCACGCTGAGCATTTGTCATTCACAACAACCCGCTGCTCTCTTTCAGACAAGTACGATTTGGCTTGGGGAACAGATTAAAAAGCAGACACGATTACAAAAAGTCATCGGATTTCGGTTGCGTGTGCATTAAGAACGATCCTGGAAGCGGTTTGCTGTTTAACCCCAAGAAGCACCGTTCGGCACACGTTTTCTTCCAAAAGAATCGTTTGCTGCATGGTGTGACTAATCAGGGGCGGCGCCACGGATTTTTGCCAGAGGTGGTAAAATTGACTGAGTAGGTACGCATGTATCCTTTACTGGGAAAAAGGGGCACGCAAGTATAAAATGCTTATAAACCTCGCGACAAACAAGATTCAAGTCCAACACATTTCGTCCTATTTTTGTGTTGTTCACTGAAAACGATTTGAGACGCACGAGACGCCGGGAGCTACTACTACGTAGGTAAAATTGAATGTTTGGAGCATCAGTAAACGAGGTTATGGCCGCTCTTTTTAGGCGTCTGACGGTTCTCTGACGGTTCTCAAGAATGAGAAGGGAGACGCTCTTCAGAGACGGTTGGGTGAGAATCCTCAAACGTCTCAGATGAGTAGTTGGCGCAATAGCCTTGGCGTAATATAATGCTCCGGCTTCCCAGCAGCCGTGTACCTGCTCATGTTGAAATGCACAGCCCTTCCTATAACCCACCGACTACCGTGATATGTTACATTTGTACTTCCCTTCGGACGGACTGCCGCCGTGTTGTTATTACCAGAGTACTATTACCCAATCCATCACTCCTAACATATCCAAACACGACACGCTTTTCATAAATTTCGTACGTCTTCACCATCTGAGATAAGTAGGAGGTCCATATCAACAAACCTCCGATGACGATTAGCTGTTTGGTTTGGTTTGGTGTGGTTAGGATAAGGCCGCTTCGGTCTACTTGGACTATTACGCAGCCATGGGATGAAGGAGCAGGTGTAAAGTCGGTCAAAATGGACGCCGACCGGGCAACCGCCCATGGACAGGCCCTTCCCCGCAGCGTGAAGCTGCGAAGAGAGCCCACGCCATGCAGACGGCCACCACTCCTGGGGAGCAGCTCGAGGCCACCACATGCCTTTTTTTCACCACACACCGCACCACAATTTATCAGAGCAAGATTTTATTATATTTTGTTTAATGCAGTTTCTTTTTTCTTTTCAAAAATGGTCCTACATCGCGCCAATTCAGGACATAAGGCCGTACATTATTAAGTTTATGGTGTGCGTTATTGGTCTGCGCATGCTCATGCAGTGCTGGCACTTTCAGATGGTACGGTATATCATATATGCGCCGCATTTCTTCGCCAAAATGTCAAATATCTTCGGCTGGAGAGTCTTTTCAGACAAGAACAGTTGCAGATAGGAATTTCTCAACACGGGCTACACAACTGCTATTTCAGTTAAAAAACCCATGTTGAAGGTGAACTATTTCCTTTAACGCATGGGCGTGACAGGAGGGAGGACAGGCAGTCGGGGGATCAAAAGGGGCGCTCGCTCGTCTTTCCGTGGTATATGGGGAAAATCTGAATATGAGCGGCCCGACCCGACCCGACCCGACCCGGCCCGTGGCGACGCTTTTGACAAGCTAATATCTCTGCAACCGCACGTCCGATTGACAAACAGGCTTCTTTGCTGAGCAGCCCCATCAAACCTACCCTGTCTGAGATCAGTGCCGACTCACGTAGGTGACTACCACTGCACGAGGCGCGTGCCGCGTGAGAGGTGTTGGAAGGTGTTTCCTCGCATTAACTCCGCAACGGCTAAGCCGATTGTGTTCAAATTTGGTGTGTGGTTAGGGACCCCTCAGTCGCCACTTTCCCACAAGTTATTGGATGGGTGCCTCTGCACGTGCGCACGTGCACACCCCTATTCTATATCTCAGGAACGGCTGAGCCGATTGTGTTCAAATTTGGTGTGTGGTTAGGGACCCCTCAGCCGCCGCTTCCACACAAGTCAGGGATGGGGTGCCACTGCACGTGCGCACGTGCGCACCCCTATTATATATTGCAGGAATGGCTGAGCCGATTGTGTTCAAATTTGGTGTGTGGTTAGGGACTTCTCAGCCGCCACTCTCCCACAAGTCAGGGGCGGGGTGCCTCTGCACGTGCGCACGTGCACACCCCCTATTATATATATCAGGAATGACTGAGCCGATTGTGTTCAAATTTTGTGCGTGGTTAGGGACCTCTCAGCCGCCACTTTCCCGCTTGTCAGGGGTGGGGTGCTTCTGCACGTGCGCACATGCGCACCCTTTTTGTATCGCAGAAACTACTTGCCCGATGGAGTTGAAATTCACCATACATTTTCTTCGCGCTCGCTCGTTCATCGCCAACTTGTTTTCTTCTTTTGTTAAATTTAACCCTATTTGTAACAGGGGGGGGGGGGGGGGGGGGCGGATTCCGCCCCCCTCATGTTTTTCGCAGATATCTCCAGAACGGCTGGGAGCAGGCCCATAAAATTTTGGGACTTTTCATAGAATTGAACTCCGCATTTGGAGTCAAAATTTTGAGTTCTTAACTTGAACAGAGGCGGTTCCAGGGCACAGTTTTGGGTGAGTTCGGAGGCGACATTTGGCGAAAATACGGAAATGCGATCTTCACGGTTTCTTCCTAACTGCATCAAGTATGAAGGAGTTACATCGGCTTACCGTGATTGCAACAAGTGCAAATTAGATGATGTTAATGAAATATCATACACAATTGCATGGCAGAGGCGGTTTCAGGGGCTTGAAAAAGGGGGGGGGGGGTTTCCAGGAAGTATTCAATGCTTGGCGGGAAGCCAATAGAGCAATGTAAGGGACATTTATAGCTATCAAGATGTAAAAGATAGCTTCTGCTTCCATTATTTGCATAATTTATTACATATAGAGTTTCAGGGGCGTGTTCAGGAACATGAAAAGGGGGGTGACTGGCATGGTGATGACGATATGCCAGCGATAACGGCGCAATATACGTTTAGCTTATAATAATATATGCACATATGAGACCAGAAAAGGGAATAAAGTCATTTTTTTTTGCAGAGGCGCGCTCAGGAATGGAAGAAAGGGGGTCATATTATTGCAAGGAAACTAAGAGGCATGGGCGTACAATGACATAACATACTGTAGTTTTCGGATGAAACACGCACCACAGGCTACTCTATGAACGATTATAAGATAATAGGCGAGTCCAGGTAGGGTACAAAGGGGGGTAAGCAATGTTAATTGAAGTTGTAAGTGAAATAGTCACTGTTGACTAGTTAGTATCATAATAGCGGAGAATTTACTTATCAAAAGGTCTTGCGCCGCCCTAGTTTGGATCCTGGATACGCCTATGATGAAGTACAACATGCAAAAAGGAACTATCTATGATCAGTAACATATTTATAGTGCTGGGTAGCAACTTGTCTGCGGTTAATATTTTTCCCAATTTTACCCCCCTTTTCCACTAACCTGTTACCGCCTATGGCAAAAAATATGATTTATAACTGTTTTATAATGTCTCAATCACATACCATTTCATTTATAAAAAAAAACAACATCAACAAATGGTTTTATTACGCATTTACTTCACCCCCATATTGAGTGACCTGCACACGCCTATGATTTTTGAATTTTCAAACGTCACCGTCATATATCAATTTCCGATTCAATCTCTATCGATTCCTATTAGTTGTCTTAAAATCTGTTGATAAACATGAAAGCTATGTTGGATCAAAAATACCACTAAAATTTGTAGTTTTTGCCCCCCTGTTGCCCCCCTATCCCAAATTTATATTTTTTATTATTTATAAATGTAGATCGTGTTGAGGGGAACCAAAAACCGTTTATTTTTGAAAATCGGACGGGTAGATCTCGAGATCTCCGGGGGGGCGGAATCCGCCCCCCCCCCCCTGTTACAAATAGGGGTAGCCAGGAGCCTGTTACAAATAGGGTTAAGGCATTTCGGCTCATTCGGACCATTGCGTGCCTGTGATGAATCATTTGTATTTAAATATGTTTAAGCGTCGGTCATAGGAGAATGGCGAGTTTGTTTCGTTTCAAACGAAATATTTAGTAAATAATTAAAAGTAGCCGTAACAGATATGGGTGTTCATTACCGAGTAATGAGGGCAGTGCTAATGTATGGAAGACGGTTTGCCTTGGGGTATAAATGTCGGACGAAGGAAATTGGATAATGATCGTTTTCGTGTATGTCTTGTCTATATTTATATATTTATATATGTATATAAATATACCATATACTATATACTATATACTATATACTACATACTATATACCATATTCTATATACTATATTCTATATACTATATTCTATAGTATATATGTCTATATATCTAGCAGAGAGACAAGTCAATGGTGGGCTATTCGTTGAATGTAACGAGGAATCGAGATGGATCGAGCCCGACCCAATGCTACACGTATAGCAGGACGTGTCGGCCGCTCCTGATTCGTGTTAGTACGCTGTGGGGCTTGAGGTGAGGGCTGTATTTTGGGAGTCTGGTCGTCACGGGCCGGTCGTGTGTCGCTCTCCTGCCGGCGGTCTGTATGGGCCGAGCCCAAACGAACCATAGCCTGCGGTGCGAGCCTGTCACGGCCGGGCCGAGTGCTGTCGCACCGGGTCACGGGCGGCGGCTCAAGGGCCGGAGAAGCGGTGGTAGTGGTGCTGGTTTCCACTGTGGCTGGTCTGAGAGGTGCCAACAGTTTGAGGGGAGGGAGCTGAGGTAGGGACTCAGTTTGAGTTCCACATGTGGCCTTTTGCTTTTTCGCTACCTGTGCGTAGGTCTTGGAAGTCGGGGAGGGCGTCTTGTCTTCTACCGCGCGACGTGCCTGTGGATATGACATGTTGGAAGATGCCTTCAGGGCGCAAATCTCCTTCTACTTATTCCACACGGGACACTGAGTGGAGGTCACGATGTGGTCTGTGGATCCACAGCTCAGGCACTTGGCTGGTGCAGAACAGGCAGAGCCGTCGTGCGGCGCTGCACCGCACTTGTGGCACCGGGCCTCCTGCTTACAAAATTTGACGCTGTGGACAAATTTTTGGCATTTGTAGCAGCGAAGGGGGTTCGGGATGTAGACGCGTACGTTGTATTTGAGATATCCAGCGACTAAAGTAGACGGTAGCGTGGTTGTCTGGAACGTGAGGACAAGGAGGCTGGTGCCACGCCTCTGTCCGTCACGGGAAGTTGTCAGACGTCGCACGTGCGAGACTCCTGAGCGGAAAACTTCGAGAATCTCCTCCTCGGACATAAATCTCATCTCCGGGGCGAAACCCGTACCCTGTGTGGTGTTTCGAGCATGGTGCAGCGAGACAGTGACCGCCTTCTCACAGAACTTGGTACACTGTAGCAGTTTTTTTTTGTTTGCGCGATAGTCTCGGTCTTGACAACGAGTGTGCCGTTTGCAGGAGTTTCGATCTGGAGAGAGGATGAGCCGCAGATGCCTTTGAGTTGTTTGGTGGGCCAAAACACGTTGATTTTGTGGAACGAGACGTTGTCGTCTGTAGGCTTAATCACCAGAAACGAGCCAGAGGAATCCAGGTACTGGTCAGAAGTCGTGGTCAATGGTGAGCCAGGGTTCCGTGCGTGGTAAGTAGACAAGCGAGAGTCGGTACCGGGAGTGGAGGCATGGGACGAGCGAGGGTCAGTGCCGGGGGCGGAGGTCATGGACAAGCGAGGGTCGGTGCCGGGGGCAGAGGTCTGGGACGAGCGAGGGTCGGTGTCGGGGGCAGAGGCCTGGGACGAGCGAGGATCAGTGACCGTGGAGTCAGAGTCCACAGGGAGATCAGGAGAGGTCAGGTTCGGGTCAGAGTCAGAGTCCGATACATATTTTTTCCGGCGCTTTTTCCCCACAATGGGGAAAAAGCAAGCAAGCAACGGAGCCGGAAAAAAATAAACCGAGTGAGAACGAAACCTAACAAAGAAAAGAAAACTAAGCAACGACGACGACGATGGAAAACGAGCGAAAACGTGGAATGGACACATTCTTTTTTTAAAAATAAAATTTTAGGCATTTCGATCAATTATGACCATTGCATGCCTTTTCAATTTATATGTTCAGGAACGAACAATTGATGCGTTACACAGGTATTATTTTATGTTTGTCTGTGATTTACATCTTTTCGAATAGCTTGGATTCTTGGAGAAATGAAAACAGTAAATTGAGCAAGTCTGATTGTGTGTCTCCGAGTACAGATCTCAAACTGAATGGCAATTTTTCTTTGTTGCAAAAAGAGAGCAGCTTACCCCTTTGTCTACGGTAATTTGGACACTGTATAATAACATGTTCTACTGTCTGTGGGCATTGACAAAGCGAGCATATCGGCCGAGCGTCTTTGGAATATATATAACAATGTGTGTATAATCTAAACGTAATCTAGCCAAAACTTTCTCTTCCCTTCTATTATCTCTGTTTGCAGACGTCCACACTTCAATGAGAGGTTTGATGCGTCGAAGCTGTGTTGCTCGAGTAGTATTTGTCCATTGCATTTGCCAGATCTTATCATTGCTTGTCGTAAGCAAGCTTTAATGGATTTATAGTCAGTTGGAATGTTTGTGATGCTATTTAAAGAAAGTGCCTCTTTTGCAAACTTGTCCGCTTGCGAGTTTCCATGGATACCGCTGTGACCCGGTATCCAGGTGAACCGTATTTGTGTACCATTGTTGGATAATTCCTGGTGTAGATTGTAGATATGTACACGCAAGGGAGACGATGGAGATTTCATAAGCAATGACTGAACGACCTAACGCGAGTCTGTGCAAATCACCGCTCTTTGTAAACATTTTTCTTGAATAAACTGAAGGGCTTCTAACACCGCATGTAGTTCTGCGATATATATACTTGTGCTATTCTTAAGACGAGTTTTAATTATGTGTTCATTACAGTTACAGAAAACTGCGTTTGAAGTGCGATCACCGTCTTTCGAGCCATCTGTGAAAATGAAATGAAAATTGGAAAACTGGTTGCGTAATTCGCCAAACTTGTGTTGCACTTCTTGCGAAGTAATGAGTGCTTTTGAACAATCAAAAAGAAATAGAACCTCCCTGTCAATCTTCAGCCATGGAGGAGCATTGAGTTTTGGTAAGGGAAGGATTTCTAGTTGGATGTACTCCAAATCTGCGGAGAATTTCTTAACTCTAGAAGCTATTGTTAATCCAGACCGTTTTTCTGCCGGACCAATGTAGTTATGGGTAAATTGAAGGTAAGATGTGTATAGATTTATAAGTATTATGGTTTGGATGAAACACAATTTTGCTAACATAACGTACAGATTGCTCCTGTCGTCTCAAAATGTAAGGGCGGTATAACAGCTTCTGTTTGTAAGGACGAGATTGGTGAGGTTTTCATGGCCCCAAGGGCTATTCGGATGAATGAGTTTTAAATTGTGTCTAATTTTTTAAGTGTGTTATCACTGGCACCGGCGTAAACTACAGCTCCGTATTCTATGATTGGCAACAACCAAAGCCTTGTACAAATGAAGAAGTGTTTTCCGGTCTGCCCCATACTCTGTGCCGGCAATACATCGAAAGAAGTTCAGACGCTTTGGCTACATTTTGATTTGATATACTCCATATGCTTCACCATACTGAGTTTTGAGTTCCAAAACTATGCCAAGGGAATTTGAACGACTCTAAGCGAGGAATAACGTGACCTGAAGAGGCGTAGGTTCAGACGCCTGACGCATTCTGTTGTTTTTGGTGAAAGTCATCACTGCAGATTTGGCTGGTGAAAAAATACTACCGCTTCCTTCTTGACCAATCTTCAATTATGTCTAGATGCCTGTTGTAAACGAAAAATGAGAGTGTTGCGAGTCGCTGTCGGTGCACCATATGGAACTATCGTCAGTGAACAAAGAGTAGTTTATACTTGAAGGAACTGCGTCGAATAGATCATTGATCATGACGTTGAAGAGCATTGTAGATAAGGCATCTACCTTGCGGTAAACCATTTTTAAACGAGTATGTGTTGGAATATACTGACCGACATCGTACCTGAAAATTACGTTCACCCTGTAAGAAAGCCTAAACAAATATTGTGCGAGATGTCCTCGAATGCCTAGCTTATGCAACTTAAGTGTCAGAATCGGGCCTATATAACCATGTCATAGGCACGACTTATGTCCTAAGAAAACTGCTGTTGTATGTTTCTTATATTTAAATCCTTTTTCTTATATCAGTTTCAAGTCGTACGATATGGTCATAAGTGGTATGATTTTTTTTGCGGAAACCACTCTGGTATTTTGAAAGTAAATTATTTTTCTTCTAGGAACCAAGCTAAACATTTTACGCTACCATTCGCTCAAAAACTTTACCTAAACAACTGGTCAGGGATATGTGACGATAGTTGGCAGGGTTTTTGCGATCTTTTCCCGGTTTCGGCAATGGAATTGTGATTGCCTCTCGCCATGCTGCTGGAAAAATGTGTTTGGTCCATAAGTCATTGAGTGTAAGTAACATAAATTGTAAAGTGTTATCTGGCAACCGCCGAAGAAAAGCATAATGCAACTTATCGGGACCAGTGGACGTGTTTCCTGCAGATGAAATGGCATCGCTTAGCTCAGTTAAAGAGAATGCATCATTTTACACTTCAGTGTTATTCTGAGAAAAATGCATTTGGAGTCAAACGAAACTCTCTTCGGGCAAACTCAATAAATCCAGGTTTGTAGTTTTCTGTTGAACTGGCAGTGAGCAAAGCAGTGAGCAAAGCAGTGAGCAAAGCAAAGCAAAGCAAAGCTATTGTGTTAACAATTTCTTGCGGTTCTGTTATGTTTTTATCATTTACACGGAGGACTGGGAAGGCTGGGTAAAACTTCTTTTACCAGATCAATGAGCGAACAAGTGACCATATTTTTACTTAAAGGAGTGCGATGGTTGAACTGTGAAAGAAAGGATCGCTATGAGGAGCGCTTTGCTTCTCGTATGATCCGTTTACAACGGGCTCTTTCTTGATTGCGTATGATTAAATGTGCGTTATCTGTGTGCCGTGAGTAGCTACGAAAAGCTCTTTTCCGTCTTGCTATGGCCTGAGCCACTTCTGGAGAGACCACCATGGAACCGCTTTGCGTCTCGTTGACGGTGATGTGGATGGAATCGATACATTCGCAGCTGATAATATAGTATTTGTAAGAAACGTGATACCTTGCTCCGGAGAATGAAATTGTTCTTGATCGATGTTGCTCGATTCTTGAAATTGCGTCCAATCTGCCTTCTTCAAATTCCAACGAGGAATAAAAACTGGTAACTAGCATCGTTACCAAGAAGTAAACGTTGT
>JAXIVJ010015403.1:0-31694 GCA_036785665.1 Chirona hameri | reverse complement strand
AAAAACGCCAAAGTGTCTATTCCGGCCGTCCATGTATAATGATTGCAGGGTCCCAAAAGGTCCAGCTCCATCGCATTGGATGGGCCGTCTCCGAGCAGTGCAGGTCACTGTCTTAAACCTATGATATACGGCAGCTCGATCCCGTTTGTGCCCCCGCGTAGTTCCAAACCAAACCTCCCTTGGCCCCCCGACTGCCCGACTCCCCCAGAACCGCCTTGGTCCCACGCATCCCAATTAGTCAAAATGGAACTCCCCCAATACAACGTCACGTCCGTTACAGGTAAATCCCTCCACAATAAACAAACCCATAACGGCTTCCAACCCACCCCACCAAGCAAAATTGTTCTTTGGATCCCTCCCAACTCCCTAATGACCTAGAAAGTTCCCCCCACCCCCCCTTTCCTACCCTAGTTGGGTGGGGTGAATAGACCTAGACCATCAGGTCATTGTCGCCATATTCGTACCAAACCGACACCCATGGTAAAACCGCTCGATCGTGCTTATGCAGCAATTTTGGAGGCTCCTGTGGACGTGTTCCGATCAAACAGGAGTCCGTGAAGGCAATCCGTGAAGCAACCGTGAGTGCATGACTCTGACTACAGTATAAGTCATGAATAACAACAAACAGCAAACTAAAAATTTAAAAAAGCCAACTCGAATGAACTAGCCGGGTGCAGGCCTGTGATAGCACCCCCATAGGGCAAGCAAGTATTGGCGCACGCACTTCGTGCTCGGCACTGGCCCCACAGTAAGCAAAAGTCGAGGAAAAGCCATATTGGATAAATATTATTACGTCCAGTAAGTTTTCTGAAGTTCAACTACTATGAAATCCATAGAACCCCACTCCTAACCACCATTCAACAGCCCCCCATGCCACCCAATTGTAAGACACATCCGGTGACCAACCAACTGACTAACCCCAGCGCCCCACCCCCACCACACAATAGCCCAAGTCAAATCACAAGCATGGTGCCACGGATCCGTAGTGACGTCATTAACGAAGGTTTGCCTAACGACGGACTTGGGTATACTACAAGGGAACAACACGAGCCACCAATGGTTCAAGGAGCGCCGAGAAGCATAACAATGACATGTTGACCCGCCCAACTCCTGCCTTGGATTGTGCTCACAATCACGGCATATTCCGATGTGCATCGAGAGCTTCCGATTTATTTGCCAGGTATTGTGGTTATTGTTTGTTATTAATGTGTGGGGCCCAAAATTACTAAAAATCAGCTCCAAACCCTGCCACGAAAAACACGGCCGTGCCCCCTGCCCGCCTACTCCCCCCCACCCTACCATAATACCCCCCCATGCCTCACTATACAACCCATGTCGGAAGCGCCCCCCGACAACCCGACTTGGTCCTGCCGTAGAGCAGTTCCTGGCCGTATTGAGCATGCCGATTTTAATTGCCCCTTATTTATTTTTTCCAATCGCTGTTAGCGATTCGTGATCGCCGGGTCGATATAAATCACAACAAGCAGAACCGCACAATATGGTTCCACTCCATATTTATGGATAAAAACCATACGGAAAAGCCCGCGAGAAATCAATGCTGTCCCTCCCGCCTACCTAGTCCCACCCGGAGTGTCACTAACCACTAGTTTCCCACGCTACACGCCCACACCCAAGTCCCACACAAGGAACTTACGTGACGCGCTAAAGTGTCGCAATCCCCCAGACCAGTCCAAACCCCACACAATTGGACTCGTACATGGCAATTTGACCATGTGCTTAAATGGGGGGTGGTGACCATTTTAGTAGTGGACACGTAAATACATTCCCTAACTGGCACGGGCTTGCCGTAGCGGTGCACGAACCCTCCCGCCCTGCCAAGGATACACGAAATGACGTCCCCCCGAACATCAAACACTACAACACCATCTCCGATCATGGATCACATTTCTAGGCTGTCACTGACAGTCTACAGCACTCGCCGCAGGAGTTGATGGGAGGTCCAGTGAGAAATTTCACTCACGACTGGGTGTGCACGATCGGGATTTCACACAGCTCGTAAAGTTACACACAATGAAGACATGCTTTTCCGAAATTCACAAGCGTACTTAGTGGGTTTCAAGACATAGTATGTTAAATCTATACTAGTAAGCCGCAAGACGGTACATGGGATCTGGTAGATTACACACTGACATGACCCTGTTCGGCCCCGACCCTGACCCACTATACCCCACCATTTGCCCAGCAGCCCATACACGTATGACCCTACCGCTTTTCCCTCGTCCCTACACTGATACGCCTGACGCGTCTGCCGGCGCGTTCCCCCGTGGACACTTCGTATACCCGACCCTTGGCTACCCTGCGACCCGACACGTTACACCACCCTGGCGCTCCCCTTACCTCTGTAGCAGCTAGTGTGTCGCCTACCCGGCAGCCCCTCCCCACACGAGACCCCTGGACCCTGTTTGCCGCCTACCCTACAGGAACCTCGACCCGGTGCCCCGACCCTACAATGTATACCCCAGGATAAACCAGTGGTTCCCCACCCTGAATCGTGACCCCTACCCGCGGGTCGCCCCCATTCCATAAAGCTATGTTACGGCCTGTACGCTGGGGGGATTGGGCCTCCCGCGACCACCGACTCGATGACCCGATACCCTTCGCACCCTACCCTACACCTATTACGCCTATCCCTGTTTCCCTGACACTACACTTATACGCCCACCCTTGGGGGCCCTCTACCCTACACTGTAGAGCCCGAACCGTGTACCCCTGAGACCCCTACCAGATTCTACCCCTACCCGTTACCCCTTAGCCCTGACACGTATACCCGACCCTTTGCGGCCCATGACCCGTACGACTATACCCTACCCCTATCGCCCCCTACCCTACAGCTACTTTGACCCGACCCCATGTCCACTCACACCCGCGGACTTCGTATACCCTACCCGGGGTTGGTCCCAGTCTAGGCCTACACGAGTAAGGTGACTGTCCGGGGCCCCCTACAGATCTCGTGAGGAGACGTGTCGAGTTGGACCAGGTACAGAGATAGTGGTCGACGTGTTGAACATGAGTACCAGTCACGTATAGTTGTGTAAGTGCAGTTTAACGTGTAACCGTAATAATGGTGTAGCCGACCCGTGGGCCCCTAACAGTCACGAGTGACGCCCACCCTGGGGCACGCCCGACCCGTAAACTTGTACACAGACCCGGGGTCGCCCTACCCGTTCACGAGTGTGACACCTACCCGGGGCCCCTGACCCGACACGATACTCCGTACCCGTCTCCTGACCTTATCAACCAGACCCCTACACGAGTACCCCACCCTTTGTGTGGCGCCCTGCTACCCTACAGCGTATACCCGTACCGGCGGGTCACCGTGTACAACCCTGACACTCTGCCCGCACGCCTGGGAACCGTCGATGACAATATGGTAGGAAACTGTTACTAGGGACCGTGTCACCCGTCTTCATGGTAACGACCGCTGGGGCCCAGTACCTGTTAACCTTGACACTCCCCGGGGGACCCGAATCTCGACACTAGAACCCTCCAGGGGCCCGGATAACCGTCACTGTAGTAGCCCGGATGCATTGACCAGTACCGCCAATACGATTACCGTACCAGTTGGTACGCGTACCGATGAAACAGTATTCTTACGGACGTCCATGGGGCCGCAGTCACAGTAAAGCTAAGAGATAACGAACCCGTGCCCCTCAAGTAGCCCGACCACGTAGACCATACCCGGTGGCCCCTTCCCTACATCTAGGTGTTCCCCGGGATCCATGTGCCCCGACCCGTACACTATATGCGCCTACCCAGTTACCCCCCAGCCTAACACCGTAGACCTAGCCTTGGCGCCGGCCCAGACACGTGACACCTACATGGGTCACCGCGAGAGCAGTCTCGATGAACCGACCCCTGGCTCCCGAGCCCGTCCGATGTCCCGACCCGTAGGGACCGGTCCCGGTAACGTGACCTACCAGGTGCCCCTACCATAATCGAGTACCGTGTAACCGGACCTGGGCCCCCGCCCGCGACACGAGACCCAACCCTTGGCACGGACGCAACGAAGTTGATCCCGTGTCGTGGACACCTGACCCGTACACTATAGCCCTACCCGTGGGGCCCCTACCCTACAAGAGACCCGAACCAGGTCCCGTCTCCCTACACCGATAGCCCTGACCCTTGGCCCCGTACGCCTGACACTTACCCTATCGCTGTTCCCCTAATTGCCTACACCGAATACCCGACCCTTGGGCCGCCTACCAACTCCGATACCCTACCCGGCACGCCTCGACCCTTCTCTTATAACCTCCTACCCTTTTCTCCTTGACCCGACACTATGACCCCTCCCCGTGGTCCCTGTACCCTAGCACTATCCCGACCCGGGTCCCCTCCCTTCATGCGGTGACACCACCATTAGTCCCCGACCCGACCTATGACCCGACCCGCCCCCGACCCTGACCACGTGACCCGACCCTTCGGCCCCTTACACTGACTCGTAGACCGCCCCCACATTGGGCGCCCAGCAACCTACTCGTAGACCCGAGCCGGTTTCCCGTTACCCGACACTATACCCTATCCGGGGTGCCCAAACCCTACTCACGATGACCCGTACCCGGTGCCCCTCCCGGTACTATGACCCTAGCCGTTTCCACCTACCCCCACGAGACATGACCCACCTGGTTCACGGACCCTAGCAACGAGAGCCCCCACCCCTGCTCCCCTACCCTGACTCGAGACCATGATACCGTTATTTGCCCAGACCCGGAACAATGAGGTACCCGACCGCCGTTGACCCTTAAGCCCGGATACCCCTCCTACGATATCCGCGACCCTGGTATAGGCCGTACCCCTACACTTAGTACCATCCCCGTGTTCACCCCCTGTGTACCATCACTCTAGTACCCGACCCGGGTGTTGCCCCTACGCCCCGACACAGATGACCTGAACCCGGTTGTCCCGAACCGTCTGCGGAGAGCCGACCCGTCCCCGTTTGACCCGTGAAACGAACCCCCGTACACGTGGGCCTCGGCTACCCCTGTACACGATTCCCGACCCTGCGGCCCGTTACCCGTCTCTTGACGACTGTAACCTGGTACCCTATACCGTCAAGGATAACCCACCCATGTACCAGCCCAGTAAGTGATAACCGTACAGGGGACCCCGGATCCCGTATAGTGTAAACGACCCTAGGCACCCGTCCCGTAAAGTGTTAAAACGTACATAGGGGGGACCAGCACTCTTCAATGTGTCACGTGCCGCTGGGTTGTACCCCTAACCGTATGCGTTGTTCCCGTGACCTGCGCATGGACTTCCTGTACCAGAATCGTTGTCCCAAGCCAGTGTTCCCCAGACCCGTAACTGCGTTGACACTTACCCTGGGGACCATTTCCAGTTCAAGTAGTAGACGTACAGTGTCACCCGTCCCGTCACGGAGTAACCGTACAGGGGACCAGTTACAGGTACATAGTAGTAACGTACTCGGGGACCCGTTCCAGCCGTTCGAAGACGCCGTGACCCCAGTCGGCCCCCACTCCACAAGTGAGTAGCGCCGACCCCTGGGGCCCGTACCCGAATGCCTAGACCCGCCATTTGTCCCGGCTTAACCTACACTGAGGCCCGAGACCCGTGGCCCCGACCCGTGTCAAGTGTAGCCGTCCCCAGGGGACGCCGAGCAGACTCGAGGCCCCGACCACGGGTCCTCCTACCCTTCTCGATGATCCCGACCCCGGTGGACCAGGCGCAGAATATGTGAACGTACAGTGGACCAGCACAGTATGGTGTAACGTACAGCGGGGGACCAGTACAGTATAGTGTAACGTACAGGGAACCAGTACAGTATAGTTGTAACGTACAGGGGACCAGTACAGTATAGTGTAACGTACAGGGGACCAGTACAGTAAGATGGTAAACGACCGGTACAGTATAGTGTAACGTACAGGGGACCAGTACAGTATAGTGTAACATGCATGGGGACCAGTACAGTATAGTGTAACATACAGGGGACGGCACAGTATAGTGTAAGAGGACATTACACTATACGTACAGGAGACCAGTACAGTATGTGTAATGTACAGAGCGACCAGTACATTATAGTGTACGTACAGGAGACCGGTAACATATAGTGTAACGTTCAGTGGGGACCAATACAGTATAGTGTAACATACAGGGGACCAGTACAGTATAGTGTAACGTACAGGGGACCGGTACAGTATAGTGTAACGTACAGGGGACCCAGTACAGTATAGTGTAACGTACAGAGGACCAGCACAATAGTGTAACGTACAGGGGACCAGTACAGTATAGTGTAACGTACAGGGGACCAGTACGTATAGTGTAACATACAGGGGGACCAGACAGTATAGTGTATCGTAGAGGGGACCAGTACAGTATAAGTGTAACATACAGGGGACCAGTACAGTAGTGTAACGTGCAGGGGGACCAGTACAGTATAGTGTAACGATCAGGGGACCAGCACAGTATAGTAACGTACAGGGGACCAGTACAGTATAGTGTAACGTACAGGAGACCAGTCCAGTATAGTGTAACGTACATGGGACCAGTACAGTATAGTGTAACATACAGGGGGACCAGTACATTATAGTGTAACGTGCAGGGGACCAGTACAGTAAAGGGTAACGTACAGGGGTAACGGTACAATATAGTGTACGTACAGGGACCAGTACAGTATAGTGTAACGTATATGGGACCAGTACAGTATAGTGTAATGTACAGGGGTACCAGGACAGTATGCTGTAACGACAGGGAGACCAGTACAGTATAGTGTAATGTTACAGGGGACCAGTACAGTAATAGTGTAACGTGCCGGGGACCAGTACAGTACTAGTAACATACATGGGACCAGTACAGTAAAGTTTAACGTACAGGGGGACCGGTACAGTTATAGTGTAACGTACAGGAGACCAGTACAGTATAGTGTAACATACAGGGGACCAGTACAGTATAGTGTAACGTACATATCAATACAGTATAGTGTAACGTACATGAGACCTTAAAGTATAGTATGTGTAACGTTCCGGGACCAGTACAGTATAGTTAAACGTGCAGGGGACCAGTACAGTATAGTGTACGTAACGCGGGTCCCCGGACTCCAGTGTCTAGACCGTGTCGTGGTGGTCCACACCGTGTATACGTGTAACATACCGGGAACCAGTACAGTATAGTGTAACGTACAGGGGACCGGTAGAGTATAGTGTAACGTGCAGGGGACCAGTACAGTATAGTGTAACATACAGGGGACCAGTACAGTATAGTGTAACTTACAGGGGACCGGTACAGTATAGTGTAACGTGCAGGTGGACCAGTATAGTGTGTAACGTGCAGGGGTACCAGTACAGTATAGTGTAACGTACAGGGGACCAGCACAGTATAGATGTAAACGTACAGGGGACCAGTACAGTATAGTGTAGACGGTACAGGGAGGACCGGTACATTATAGTGTAACGTGCAGGGGACCAGTAAACAGTATAGTGTAACATACATGGGACCAGAACAGTATAGTGTAACGTACAGGGGACCAGTACAGTAATAGTTGGTAACGTGCAGGGGACCAGTACAGTATAGTGTAACGTTCAGGGGACCAGTACAGTATAGTGTAACGTGCAGGGACCAGTACAGTATAGTGCGCCAGTTACGGTCGGTAAAGTGAGTTAAAATGGTAACATACAGACAGTGAAAACAAAGGGAAGCCGAGCAAAATTATACATAGTGTATGGGGGACAAGAGAACCTAGTCTTCATCTCTTGAACCTAGTCATTCTCTCCCGAAGTTCATACAAGCACAGGCTGAGTCCCAGCCGATCAACCGAACCAGTAAGCACACGGCGAGGAGCGAGGCGACACGGGGCACGGGTGACCAGCGATCAGGGTAGGGGTAGGGGTCGGGGTCGGGGTAGGGTTAATGGTAGGGGTTGGGGCAGATGGAAGCGACACGCCCCGCGCTGGGAGAGGACCCACCTTCTGCGTTTTGACGGCCTCTCCGAGCGGTCGCAGCTCGTGTCCCTTGTGTCCATCACTGCGACACTCTCGGCAGGTGATCTCGTCGCAGGCGGCGCAGAACAGGTCATACTCTGCTGCCGGGTGCCGCCAGCAGCGGAGCGGGTCTGTCCCCGGCAGTGGCGGCGGCGCGATCACCGGCAGCAGGCTGTGTTCGGCCAGCGGGCCGCGGCGCGGGTGACACCGCCGCTGGCAGTCGCCGCAGTAGTGGACCCTGCACTGCTGACACAACACCACCGCCGGGCGGGGCTTGGCCTCGCACAGCTGGCACGAGACCGGAGCGGAGGTGCGGCCGAACCGCGGCACGAGACGCTCCAGCAGGAGACAGGGTCGGAGGGCTTCCAGTGGGGACTGTCGGCCGCAGGTGACGCAGGCCAGCCAGCCGGGCTCGGAGCCATCCGGGCCGCTGCTGCCGCTGCTCCGGCTGCCGCACACCACCCCGCTGTCCGCCTCACTGTACTCGGAGAGCTTGTCCAGCTCATCGTCCGCAGGCCGCGCCAGCGAGCGGGCGCAGCCCAGGCAGACGGGATGAGAGCAGGCCAGCAGCACCGGCTGCACGAACTGCCGCAGACACACGGGACACTGCAGTTCCGACTCCATGCCGCCGGTCACACGGCACGGTCACGGTCACACGGCGCGATCCAGGTCACACAGAACGGTCCCGGTCCAGGTCACGTGCCCGCGCTGCACCCGCGGGAGATTCGAAGCCAGTCGCCCTCCGCGCCAACCCTCACTCGTCCCCCACGCCGCTACTGACGGGGGTGGGCCGCCCGCCACTCGCCGCACCGGCCGCGCACCGTCCGCGCCCGCGGGCACATACCTGAGGCGAGCGGCCGCTGACGCCAGAGACACCTGTTGAGGGGTTTAGGAACTGGTGTTTGCGGACACGTCTGTAGGCTGGCTCCGGCGTTGATGACACGAGAGGATGAGGAAGCTGAAACGAAATGATGGAACTTCATGATTTCAAGTGACAGGCAATGTGTAATGTTCATAAATTAACATTCATCGACAGCTAGCCCAGAGAGTAAGTGCAATATCATATGGCGACATTTTAATCCCATATACGATGTCCAAAACACATAATTAACTTCACTTCACGGCCTTCACTTACTTTCTCAGTCAGTGAAGACCCCTGAAGTGAAGTGAAGTGAAGTGAAGTGAAGTGAAGTGAAGTGAAGTGAAGTGAAGTGAAGTGAAGTGAAGTGAAGTGAAGTCAGTGAAGACCCCACGATCCCTGAATGGTTTTCCTTGTTATCCTTTGCTTATCCTTGCACTCTGAATCCAAACCCAGTCACGGGAACAATTAGTGGATCACCCGATACCCGTTTCCACACCATGTTTTAAAGAAATCATGCGGTCATTGTTCCGCGATAGGCACGATTAACCACTCAACACCGCAGCGGCACCCCTCTGAACAACACTGATCACAGGTTGCTGGCGTTTCAGCTAACCAACACCACCTTTCAGTCGTGTTGACATCGTTTGAAGTCCACACGACAGCGCGGCCTGGAGCTCTGACAGACACAGACATGAAAACGGTGGTCTGTATTATATGTACATTATCAACGAGGCGTACTCCTCATAGACATACTTCCCTCCAAATATCCTCCATCTTTGTACTCGGCCAGCAGTGGGACTCCTGTGGACGTGATCATTCACTACTCACTACTCGAAAAGCTACCCAAAGATGGCCAGGGAGATACGACAAATGTGTAAATGATAGCTTAGGAAAATGTTCCAAAAACAAGCCACAAAGCAGCGCCAGGGAAAACCGATCAGCATGATTACGCACGTGGGCCATGTGGTCCAGCTCATGTGCGCTGCCTTACAAAGTGCATTGTACGAACTGCTTCAGCGACAGACATACGCACGTCCTGCGCTATAGGTTCGTTGGCACACAATACTCCAGCACTGTCCGGCCTTCAACAAGTCATCCAACTCAAAACCACGTATCAGTCACCTCTAGCAACGCACCGTAACGCGGCTCGACCCGAAACAAAACTGCGACAAATATCAGAATGATATTGAAGGGGAATGATAAGATCAGAAAATGAATCCCGTGGACAAAGCCGGGCACTGCAGCGATGATCCCTTTAACCCCCAATGGTGAGACGACTCTCTGATAGTCTGACCCCCCCAGTACACACGACACGTCTGTCACACCAGGCAGCCCAGTTGACAAGGTGAGACGACTCTCTGATAGTCTGACCCCCGGTACACACGACACACCAGGCAGCTCAGTTGACAAGCCACGACTCAGCTAACTAGCCATGAAATGTCGTCATCTAATACCCACCCCACCCCTCCCCAGCGCCGCCGACCCGGTCCCGGCACAGGGCCGGCTCAGACGTCATGCCGTGAGCGCTGCCGGGCCGCCGCCGCCGCCGCCGGCCTCTTCTTCCGACCAGCCCTCTTTGGTGAGGTGGAGTGGGTACGGGCGGACGTCGCCGAACTGCCGCGGCTCTCCTGACTCTTGCGCCTGTTAACAGGGCGGCACATCAGTCGGCGTGAGAACGACAAACACTGTCAACATAGCAACGGAAAATCCTGACTCTTGCGCCTGTTGACAGGGCGGCACATCAGTCGGCGTGAGAACGACAAACACTGTCAACATAGCAACGGAAAATCCTGACTCTTGCGCCTGTTGACAGGGCGGCACATCAGTCGGCGTGAGAACGACAAACACTGTCAACATAGCAACAGAAAATCCTGACTCTTGCGCCTGTTGACAGGGCGGCACATCAGTCGGCGTGAGAACGACAAACACTGTCAACATAGCAACGGAAAATCCTGACTCTTGCGCCTGTTGACAGGGCGGCACATCAGTCGGCGTGAGAACGACACACACTGTCAACATAGCAACAGAAAATCCTGACTCTTGCGCCTGTTGACAGGGCGGCACATCAGTCGGCGTGAGAACGACAAACACTGTCAACATAGCAACAGAAAATCCTGACTCTTGCGCCTGTTGACAGGGCGGCACATCAGTCGGCGTGAGAACGACAAACACTGTCAACATAGCAACAGAAAATCCTGACTCTTGCGCCTGTTAACAGGGCGGCACATCAGTCGGCGTGAGAACGACACACACTGTCAACATAGCAACAGAAAATCCTGACTCTTGCGCCTGTTGACAGGGCGGCACATCAGTCGGCGTGAGAACGACACACACTGTCAACATAGCAACAGAAAACACTGTACACCATCAACCCAAGAACAGCACCGAGGGCATATTTCCCAAGTGTATACAGCTGGCGGGTGTGTTTGGAAATAGCAACCGCTTAGGGAGACATAGGTCAGTACAAAATATAGATATTGCTCTTTGGGGGGGGGGGCATCGTCCATACTTGGTTCTCCAATATATCTTCCGTTTTTTGAATATATTTGAAAAGTTTGATTTTGGGAAATTGTTCCCCAAAAATAATGTTTTTGGGGGAACAATTTCCCAAAATCAAACTTTTCAACATATTCAAAAACCGTAAGATATATTGGAGAACAAGGTATGGACGATGCCTCCAAAAAAATCAAAGCAATATCTATAGTTTTGACTGATTTATGACTCCATAAGTGGTTGCTATTCCCAAAAACGCCCGCCCGCTGTATACACTTGGAAAATATATGCCACCGGGGGCGGGGACCAACCCGGAGAGGCAATACAGCCAGGCTTTTGTCAACGATCAGTCAAACATGGCCAATCATTACATTACAATATCCTGACTGCCGAATACGAAAGTTGCGCCACTCAAACCCGGTCCCCGACAAAACCCACAATATTACAACACACCATGATTCTGCTGAGGGCCTGACACAGTCGGAGCTAGGCTCAACGAGCGGACCAAGCCGCCAGGCAGCTGCTCTCAGGCGGGTCCTGCGAGCCAATCATCAGTACCGACCTGGGAGACTCCTGGCTGGGCGCGTGGTAGCCGTCCAGCGCCTCGTGGTGCCGCTTCCTGGACAGCAGGGTCAGCTCCATCGTGTCCATTGTCTGGTCTGGAGGGCCCGGCTCGAAGATGTCCACGTTGTACGTGTTAGCCTGGGGTGGACACGATAGTGATCAGCGTGACACTGCCAGGCCAACAGAGGTTGGTGGAGAGGCTAAATCGAAATATCAACATAACCAGCAACATCGACCGAAACAAACTAGCTATCTACACGATACAACTCCCAAGTACCACATGTCCCCAATACACGGTCGTAGATGACCATTACACGTCTCCATAGTCTGTGTTGAGGGACTGAACAAAAACAAACAACTGCTTTCCTCAGTCTACGTTTTTAGCATATATGAAATATGGTTTCAAAAGTGCAAGCACACAGTACTCAAAACACAGTTCTTATGCAGCGAATCTAACCTCACAGCCACCCCCACAACACCCCAATCCGCCCCACACTAAGCCTCTCCCCACCCGCCCCTCACCAGCATCAGCGAGGAGAGCAAGTACCGCGCCACCTCGGGCGCCTCCTCGCCCTGCACAATATCCGCGAACCGCACGGTCGTCTTGGCCACGCCCTCCGGGAACCGCTGCAGGATGCGCGAGCCGTAGTCGTGGATGTTGAACTCGCTGCGCCGCTCCTCGCGCTCGAGCCGCGGCAGCACGGCCTCCTGCCAGCGCGCCACGCGCCGCGACAGCTCGGTCGACTGCACGTACTCCTGGGCGGCGCTTAGGTACTCGGCGACACGCCGCTGCACCAGCTCCTCATAACTGTCCGGCGCCGCGGTGGGGGAGGAGGGGCCGGCCGTCGGCGGGTCGGCAGGGTGGTCTGCCGGGTCCGGCATGTCCGGGAAGTCGGCCAGGTCGCCGGCGCCGCTGCCACAGTCAGAGGCGGCGTCTGGAGGAGGCTCGCCGTCCGCCGCGGCCGCCTCGTCCTCGTCACCTGACGGAGCAGACAGAAATGGCACCATGCTGTCGGAGATCTGTGGGCTTTCAGCACGTCAGTGTTACCTACTGCGCGGCCGTTGGAGGGTACCCAGCACGACCCTACCATACGGAACACAGACAGACTCATCAGCCAGCCAACGTTCCGGGGACGACGCAGGAGCATCATGCAGACCATGTTTGATGATGACGATTAGGGCTTTAGGCCGCCGAAACTACTAGGTTATATGACTGTTTGATATCTGCCAGCGCCGGTTTGACTCACGTTTCTGCTGTTTGATATCTGCCAGCGCCGGTTTGACTCACGTTTCTGCTGTTTGATATCTGCCAGCGCCGGTTTGACTCACGTTTCTGCTGTTTGATATCTGCCAGCGCCGGTTTGACTCACGTTTCTGCTGTTTGATGTCTGCCAGCGCCAGTTTTCTGTTCTGCAGCTCGGGCAGCAGCTCCCGCCGCAGTTCGGGCATCACATGGCGCAGCTGACTGCGGGTCAGCCGGCCGGTCGGCGTCAGCAGCTCCGCCTTCAGGTAGTCGGCGACACTCAGCGGCGGCGGTTTCTCACCCGCGCCATATACGGAGTCCGGGGAGGCAGCGGCGGAGGCGGCGGAGGCGGCGGCGGCGGCCGTCTCGGCCAGTTTCCGCTTCCGCTGCGGAACAGCGAGAGTGGACTGTCAGGTCAGCCAGAGTGGCATGTCAAGACAGCCCGCTCAGCTATACCCCCTGTGATATCCTGTGATATAAAGATAACTATCTCTCAGATTGGCTCGTCAAGCCAGACCGCTGAGGCTGGCCACATCTGTCTTGATCTCAACCGTTTTGACCGGACTAGGGAATGAGCATTAAGCATACTAGAGCCAAACATAAATATTACCAAACCTGACAAGCTAAACAAATACATATAAGACCGCCTTGTCAGCCGTATGACTTGTAGACAGTACCTGGGAGCCGGCGGCCTCCTTCTGGCAGAGACAGGGCGGCCTCAGGGTGATCCGGCCGCGTCGGATCGGGTGCCGCTTCTTCGTCGACTCCTCGTACGGGTTGACGGGCCGCCACCGCCAATCGGCGCTGCCCGGCTGCACGTCCTCGCGGCGACGCCGGCTGCTCTGCCGCAGGTCGGTCCTGACACGAGTACACGGAGGGACAGTCACACATTCAGCCCCGACACAGGGAGGCACACCCGTCCAGTAACAGCCACAGCAGCCGGACGGCAGTCCCGCAGGCCGGTATGCTCTCAGAGGCCGGAGAGCGGCTGTGGCTGTTACAGTCCCGCAGGCCGGTATGCAGCCTGCCGAATGCTCTCCAGTACCGACCCACACAGTCAGCACCGCCACTGTACGAGACGAACTCTGGGGACGTTCCATAAGGTTGCACACAGTCAAGTGTTGTATCAGACTATTACCCACCAATGCATGCATATATGATTGATGTTCTAAATACCCCAACTTTAACCATGCTTTTCGAGGTACTGTTCTGTCCTGCGATTAGCTCCCTTTTCAAGCCAGTCTCAGTCTAGCCGTACCGGCCGCACTCTGAACGTCCCAGCATGTGACCCCAGCTGACCTGCGTTCGGGCGAGGCGCGCGGCGGCGGCGGCTCCGGGGACGCCGGCGGCGGGGGAGACGGCGGTCCGGGAGACGGCGACGGCGGCTCACACGCGTCGTCCGGCTCATCAGCGGCCGCCGCGCCCGACACGTCTGTTGCAGGCACGACACACACACACACAGTTATAAACTAGATCTCATGCGGATCGAGCGTACACATGGCACATGCAATTTAGGTGAAACTGCGAAACAGCAGGCGTACTGTTCACAACGATTATTCACGGTCAGAGCAGACGAAAAAGAAATACCGGGACAAAGACGTGTTGAAAATAGCACAAAGTAATCGTAAGACGCGAGAACTATCGAGCGAGAATTCAACAACACCGTGAACATGATGAATCTGTAGTGCACGATAAGTGCGACTCAGCGAGCGTACACGAAGTTAGCTACTGACCAGGTGACTTTGTGGGCGAGAAGGACGTCTTGACGTGGTGCCGGAGCAGCGACTCGACGTCCATCTCGGTACAGAGCAGGCCGGTGGCCGACGACATGGTGCTGTTTAGCCTGTAACGATCAACAGAGTCAGCCAGTCAGTCAGTCAGCCAGTCAGCCAGTCAGTCAGCCAGTCAGTCAGTCAGTCAGTCAGTCAGTCAGTCAGTCAGCCAGCCAGTCAGCCAGCCAGCCAGCCAGCCAGCCAGCCAGCCAGCCAGCCAGCCAGTCAGTCAGTCAGTCAGTCAGTCAGTCAGTCAGTCAGTCAGTCAGTCAGTCAGTCAGTCAGTCAGTCAGTCAGTCAGTCAGTCAGTCAGTCAGTCAGTCAGTCAGTCAGTCAACCAGTCAGCCAGTCAACCGAGTCAGCCAGTCAGCCAGTCAGCCAGCCAGCCAGTCAGCCAGTCAGCCAGCCAGTCAGCCAGTCAGCCAGTCACAGCCAGTCACAGCCAGTCACAGCCAGTCACAGCCAGTCACAGCCAGTCAGCCAGTCACAGCCAGTCACAGCCAGTCACACCAGTCAGCCACACAGTCACACCAGTCAGCCACACAGTCACACCAGTCAGCCAGTCACAGTCAGTCACACAGTCACACCAGTTAGTCACACAGTCACACCAGTCAGCCAGTCACACAGTCACAGTCAGTCACACAGTCACAGTTAGTTACACAGTCACACCAGTCAGTCGCACAGTCACACCAGTCAGCCAGTCACAGTCACACCAGTTAGTCACACAGTCACACCAGTCAGCCAGTCACAGTTAGTCACAGTCACACCAGTTATTCACACAGTCACACCAGTCAGCCAGTCACATTCAGTCACACAGTCACAGTTAGTCACACAGTCACACCAGTCAGTCGCACAGTCACACCAGTCAGCCAGTTACAGTCAGTCACACAGTCAAACCAGTTAGTCACACAGTCACACCAGTCAGCCAGTCACACAGTCACAGTCAGTCACACAGTCACAGTCAGTCACACAGTCACAGTTAGTCACACAGTCACACCAGTCAGTCGCACAGTCACACCAGTCAGCCAGACACAGTCACACCAGTTAGTCACACAGTCACACCATTCAGCCAGTCACAGTTAGTCACACAGTCACACCAGTCAGCCAGTCACATTCAGTCACACAGTCACAGTTAGTCAAACAGTCACACCAGTTAGTCACACAGTCACACCAGTCAGCCAGTCACAGTCAGTCACACCAGTCAGTCGCACAGTCACACCAGTCAGAGTTAGTCACACAGTCACACCAGTTAGTCACACAGTCACACCAGTCAGCCAGTCACAGTTAGTCACACAGTCACACCAGTCAGCCAGTCACAGTCAGTCACACAATCACACCAGTCAGTCACACAGTCACACCAGTCAGTCACACAGTCACACCAGTCAGCCAGTCACACCAGTTAGTCACAGTCACACCAGTCAGCCAGTCACAGTTAGTCACACAGTCACAGTTAGTCACACAGTCACACCAGTCAGCCAGTCACAGTTAGTCACACAGTCACAGTCAGTCACACAGTCACACCAGTCAGCCAGTCACAGTTAGTCACACAGTCACAGTTAGTCACACAGTCACACCAGTCAGTCACACAGTCACACCAGTCAGCCAGTCACAGTTAGTCACACAGTCACAGTTTGTCACACAGTCACACCAGTCAGTCACACAGTCACACCAGTCAGCCAGTCACAGTTAGCCACACAGTCACACCAGTCAGTCACACAGTCACACCAGTCAGCCAGTCACAGTTATAGTCACAGTCATACCAGTCAGTCACACAGACACACCAGTCAGCCAGTCACAGTTAGTCACACAGTCACACCAGTTAGTCAGTCAGTCAGCGAGTCAGTCGGTCACGACTCACGACAGTTTGTCAGTCTCACTCAAAATAGGCGCCACGATAAGGTGCAGTCCACACCACTGCGCTCAGTCGACCGGAGACCGGAGACCGGAGACATCACTTGGCTGCCTTCATACGACATACTGCCCACCTGTCCGCCACTCCCGACCCCGAGTCCTTGCCTGTGCTCTGCACCATCCTTTTCTAGTCTCCACCCGACCGGAGACCGGAGACATCACTTGGCTGCCTTCATACGACATACTGCCCACCTGTCTGCCACTCCCGACACCGAGTCCTTGTCTGTGCTCTGCACCATCCTTTTCTAGTCTCCACTCGACCGGAGACATCACTTGGCTGCCTTCATACGACATACTGCCCACCTGTCTGCCACTCCCGACCCCGAGTCCTTGCCTGTGCTCTGCACCATCCTTTTCTAGTCTCCACTCGACCGGAGACATCACTTGGCTGCCTTCATACGACATACTGCCCACCTGTCTGCCACTCCCGACCCCGAGTCCTTGCCTGTGCTCTGCACCATCCTTTTCTAGTCTCCACCCGACCGGAGACCGGAGACATCACTTGGCTGCCTTCATACGACATACTGCCCACCTGTCTGCCACTCCCGACCCCGAGTCCTTGCCTGTGCTCTGCACCATCCTTTTCTAGTCTCCACTCGACCGGAGACATCACTTGGCTGCCTTCATACGACATACTGCCCACCTGTCTGCCACTCCCGACACCGAGTCCTTGCCTGTGCTCTGCACCATCCTTTTCTAGTCTCCACCCGACCGGAGACCGGAGACATCACTTGGCTGCCTTCATACGACATACTGCCCACCTGTCTGCCACTCCCGACACCGAGTCCTTGTCTGTGCTCTGCACCATCCTTTTCTAGTCTCCACTCGACCGGAGACATCACTTGGCTGCCTTCATACGACATACTGCCCACCTGTCTGCCACTCCCGACCCCGAGTCCTTGCCTGTGCTCTGCACCATCCTTTTCTAGTCTCCACTCGACCGGAGACATCACTTGGCTGCCTTCATACGACATACTGCCCACCTGTCTGCCACTCCCGACCCCGAGTCCTTGCCTGTGCTCTGCACCATCCTTTTCTAGTCTCCACCCGACCGGAGACCGGAGACATCACTTGGCTGCCTTCATACGACATACTGCCCACCTGTCTGCCACTCCCGACCCCGAGTCCTTGCCTGTGCTCTGCACCATCCTTTTCTAGTCTCCACCCGACCGGAGACCGGAGACATCACTTGGCTGCCTTCATACGACATACTGCCCACCTGTCTGCCACTCCCGACCCCGAGTCCTTGCCTGTGCTCTGCACCATCCTTTTCTAGTCTCCACTCGACCGGAGACATCACTTGGCTGCCTTCATACGACATACTGCCCACCTGTCTGCCACTCCCGACCCCGAGTCCTTGCCTGTGCTCTGCACCATCCTTTTCTAGTCTCCACCCGACCGGAGACCGGAGACATCACTTGGCTGCCTTCATACGACATACTGCCCACCTGTCTGCCACTCCCGACCCCGAGTCCTTGCCTGTGCTCTGCACCATCCTTTTCTAGTCTCCACCCGACCGGAGACCGGAGACATCACTTGGCTGCCTTCATACTGCCCACCTGTCTGCCACTCCCGACCCCGAGTCCTTGCCTGTGCTCTGCACCATCCTTTTCCAGTCTCCACCCGGGCCCACCACCCTGGACAGCACCACCCATCTGACCACCCACCGTGCGCGTCTCACCTGTAGTCGTCCTTGTTTCCGAGTAGGTCTCCGGCCAGCGAGAAGAGCGGCACCGCCTTCTTCGTCTTGTCCTTGTCCACCAGGCAGACGGGCGTCACCGGCAGGAACTTGACCGACACCTTGTCCTCCGCCTCCTCCTTCATCTGCTTCTTACCTGCCGCGCGGAAGGAGAGGACGGTCAACATGCCGCGCGGAGGAGAACATGGTTATAAGGCGCCCATGCTTTGAGTTTAACCCTATTCCGTGCGGGGAGGCAGATTCTGCCGCCCCCCCCCCCCCCGTGGTTTTCGCTTGCTGCTCTTTAGCTATTGGGCCTAGCGTCATTACATTTTCTGAATTTTTCCATCATTGATTTACACGTGTTGCCAAAATTTTAATCAAATCGGTTCAGCAGAGGCGGTGTCAGGCTCCTGTTTTTGGGAGGGTGTTACGAATGCGGTTGTGTGGCGCATACTTCCTTCGTAGTTTGCGGTGCAATAAATGCGTCAGAAACATTTTCACTGCACTATACATCATACATACTCGGATTGTACATATGTTTGGCAGAGACGCACTCAGGTACCAAAAAATGGGAGGCAAAACCCTTCCTCAAATTAGGTCCACCTTCAAATTAGCATGATGATAACAAAAGCGTCATGTGCATGGTGCCCCCCACAGTGTCAGAAAAGTGGCCCGTTTCTCCATGTTTCTGAACTTGGAAGTTTTGTTCCGTGAAAACTTTGACAGTTTTTTTTTAGTATGCGGGTGCAAATGGCTGACGAGCATAAAACATAGACTGAGACTTGATTTTCCGAACAATGGCCGGAACGTGACAGTAATGCGACACAAATTGTCAACAACAAAAAATCGTAAGGCGGAACCTCCGAATTCCCAACATCCGAAATTTCTGCAGTGATTTACGGAAGGAAACTGGTACTTTCCCAAAAAATAAACCAAAAACTTGTTTTAAACCTTCCAAAAAAGTTTTTGCGTATTCAGGTCACAACCCGCCACCGATACCATCGTCATCGGGGCCATGGACACTAAAAACACGTTATGCAAAAGACGGCAGTACTGAGACTTGAGGCCAGTTTCCCATATAGGTACGCATACGCAACGATACAAGGTACTTTTTAACACACGACCGGGGATCTCGGTCCCCGACTGACACCAAGACCATATCTGTACAGGAAATACGACTGACGATTCATCAACTTTCCACATCATATATGCACATATGGGCATATATGAAAAATAGGTTGTGTAGAAACGCGTATACAAAATAACGCAAAAATACAGCTGGTACAGTATTAAAAATGTGTTCCGCCGCTAGCAAAAAATGTGTTCCGCGAACTTAGATCGTGGAACCACTTTTCTGACACTGCCCCCCCCCCCCCCCCGTTGTTTACCTGGATCCGTCTATGCGCAATATATTACATTTAACAAATTACAGCAAATAATGCCCACATGTGACGTTCATATCGTCCCAAACAATCACGAACAGCACATATTTGTTATCAGAAAATCCCCCCATTTTACATCCCTTGAATACGCCTATGATTTTTCATTTTGGTACCTGTCTTTTGATAGATTGAAGACCAGTGCATTTCAAGCTCAAAAACGGTTGTTGCATGACAATCGGTCGAACCATATAACCGCAATGACCTTTCAAAAACAAAACAAAATCCGTATTTGTTTACCCCTTACACCCCCTTTTCGAAGAAAGTAAAAAACGAAATTTCGGGATTGAAAAAGAAATATTTATTTCATGACGAATCGAATGGTGTTTTTCCCATAGAAATCGACCTAGCGGTTCTCGAGATATCTGGGGGAGGGGGCAGAATCTGCTCTCCCCCCGCACGTTAACGTAATTCTGGCCGCCCGCACGGAATAGGGTGAAGGGCACTATAACTGCATGGTTATATGGCGCAGCTGGACAGGTTAACCCTATTTGTAACAGGGGGGGTGGATTCCGCCCCCCCCCCCCCTCATGTTTTTCGCAGATATCTCCAGAACGGCTGGGAGCAGGCCCATGAAATTTTGGGATTTTTCATAGAATTGAATACCACATTTGGAGTCAAAATTTTGAGTTCTTAACCTGAACAGGGGCGGTTCCAGGGCACAGTTTTGGGTGGGTTCGGAGGCGACATTTGGCGATAATTCGGAAATACGATCTTCACGGTTTCTTCCTAACTGCCTCAAGTATGAAGGGGTTACATCGGTTTACGGTGATTGCAACAAGTGCAAATTAATTGATGTTAATGAAATATCATACAAATTGCATGGCAGAGGCGGTTTCAGGGGCTTGAAAAAGGGGGGTTTCCAGGAAGTATTAAATGTTTGGCGGGAAGCCAATATAGCAATGTAAGGGGCATTTATAGCTATCAAGATGTAAAAGATAGCTTCTGCTTCCATTATTTGCATAATTTATTACATATAGAGTTCCAGGAGCGTGTTCAGGCACATGAAAAGGGGGGTGACTGGCATTGTGATGACGATATTCCAGCGATAACGGCGCAATAGATGGTTACCTTATAATGATATATGCACATATGAGGCCAGAAAAGGGAATAGTCATTTTTTGCAGAGGCGCGCTCAGAAATGGAAGAAAGAGGGTCATATTATTGCAAGGAAACTAAGAGGCATGGGCGTACAATGACATAACATACTGCTGTTTTCGGATGAAAAACGCACCACAAGGTACTCTACGAACGATTATAAGATAATAGGCGAGTCCAGGTAGGGTGAAAAAGGGGGTAAGCAATGTTAATTGAAGTTGTAAGTGAAATAGTCACTGTTGACTAGTTAGTATCATAATAGCGGATAATATACTTATCAAAAGGTCTTGCGCCGCCCCAGTTTATATCCTGGATACGCCTATGATGAAGTACAACATGCAAAAAGCAACTATCTACGATCAGTAACATATTTATAGTGCTGGGTAGCAACTTGTCTGCAGATAATATTGTTTCCCAATTTGACCTCCCTTTTTCACTAACCTGGTACCGCCTATGGCAAAAAATATTATTTATAACTGTTTTGTCTAATGTCACAATCACATACCATTGCATTGATTAAAAAAACAAAACATAAAAAATGATTTTATTACGCATTTACTTCACCCCCATATTGAGTGACCTGCACACGCCTATGATTTTTGAATTGTCCAACGTCACCGTCATATATCAATTTCCAGTTCAATCTCTATCGATTCCTATTAGTTGTGTTAAACTCGGTTCATATACATGACAGCTATGTTGGATCAAAAATACCACTAAAATTTGTAGTTTTTGCCCCCCTGTTGCCCCCCTATCAAAAATTTAGATTTTGTATTATTATTTAGAAATGTAGATAGTGTTGAGGGGATCCAAACACCGATTCATTTTTGAAAATCGGAAGGGTAGATCTCGAGATCTCCGGGGGCGGAATTCGCCCCCCCCCCCCCCCTGTTACAAATAGGGGTAGATAGATAGATAGATAGATGTATATTCATCAAGGATCCACAAACATGGTGGCTTTTCACCTGACACGTGGAACCAGTTAAAACATGAAACAGTCAACACTATCTACATTTCTAAATAATAATACAAAATCTAAATTTTTGATAGGGGGGCAACAGGGGGGCAAAAACTACAAATTTTAGTGGTATTTTTGATCCAACATAGCTGTCATGTTTATGAACCGAGTTTAACACAACTAATAGGAATCGATAGAGATTGAACTGGAAATTGATATATGACGGTGACGTTGGACAATTCAAAAATCATAGGCCAGGAGCCTGTTACAAATAGGGTTAAAGGGACTGTCCCACCTTTGTGAAAGTTGGCGAATCACACTTAATCGTATGTCTACATGTCAGGCGAGGTCAGCTGAACATGTTCGTGAACTTTTTTCCCGATTTTTTTTTATCTTGGAAGATATTCAACTTTTAGTTTTAAGCAAAAAGTTGGGTTGGTGACGTCATATTTTTTTTTTAAATAACGGAAATCCTTTGTGCTGCCAAATATATGACACCATTTTTTTTGTCGACATCTATTGCGCAGAAAAAGCGAACCACCGGTGTCTAGATTGGCTTAGATTGCGAACCACCCGGGGATCGAGAAATGAAAGACGAAAATATTCCAAGGCTGACCTTAAAACAAGTCGACTATCATTACCAGTTGGGTAAAGAGACGATGCTGTCGGTTTAGAGTCCCTATTCAAATACACATGGCCCTTATTTTTTACAGATGTCAAAATCAAACTCGAATATCTTTTTGGTTAGATCATTGTGGTTGTTTTAACTGCTACCATACTTAATTTCAACGCCTAGCCATAAACATGGCTATCTCAACTCAAATATAATGTTAAGGTGGGATAGTCCCTTCAAAGGGACTGTCCCACCTTCCCAAAAGTTGTCAAATGTACGCCGCTTGTGGTGCACAATATGAAGTAATTGCTGCCGAACACGATTATGACATTTGTTTCTCGCAAACAGTGCTTAATTTCATAAAAAGTTAAGTTTTAATATTTGGGTTGATGACATCATATTGAGCTCTAGAGAGCTACACAGAAATCCTTTACGCTGCCAAAGTATGGGCACAATTATTTCGAGACAATTATGGCGCTTTGAATACAAAACCAACCAACTACCAAACCATTGAAACGTAGCAAATATCTCCAAGGTTCATCTTAAAACAAGTCGACTATCATTACCAGTTGGGTAAAGAGAGACGACGCTGTCGGTTTAGAGGCCCTATTCAAATACACATGGGCCTTATTTTTACAGATGTCAAAATCAAACTCGAATATCTTTTTGATTAGATCATTGTGGTTGTTTTAACTGCTACCATACTTAATGTCAATGCCAAGCCATCAAAATGGCTATCTCAACTCAAAAATAATGTTAAAGTGGGATAATCCCCTTAACCCGCGCACTGCAGGGGGGTTTGCGCCGAACACGAACTGCAGGGGGGGATTTCCAGCCCCCTCCCCCCCCCCCCCCCCCCACCCCCCGTGAGATCTCGAAAACTACGCTACGCCGCGACAATACAAAAACGGCATTTGATAGCTTGATACAAGTTATATCGAAATTATTTCAGTATTTCTGTTTAGGTCAGGTCAAAATTGAGGTCACCAGAGGTCATTAAAGGTCAAATTTGACAGTTTTTTTCTTCCTGTTTTAGGAAACAAACTAAAAAAGCAAACGCCAGCCAGTGAAATTTTCAGTCGACAAGGTGTCCTCAAATTTGATCTCAGATAAATATTTGAGGCTCCAGAGGTAAAAAGGGGGAAAATCTGTTGTTTTTGTGCAAAAACGTGTTTCGCTATTAACTTTTTACTTAATCAAGATAACGGAAAACTGTTTACGCCATTGTGTTTATCTCGTCAAGGCGCTTCGAATGATGCACATGATGACCTTGTTAGGTCAACTTTAAAAAAAATGACCTCAGGTCAAGGTCAAGTGGTGACCCAAGTAGGGCATGTTGCACATGGAAAGACGTGTCTCGACGAGACAAACACATTGCTGTCTGTTTTACTTCTCTATTTTCATTATGTCGGCAGTTATTAACAAAAAAGTGATGGTGACCTCGCATGACCTCAAATGACCCCATAGGGGTCACTGAACAAAACCTACATTTAGATCATCAAGAATATCCTATAATAACATGATCCAGAAGTAATTGGACTAATATCATGCATATCCTTGAAATAGGAAGCATTTGTATATTTCCCCAATGACTTATTATGGGGAGGTTACGAAATTGACCTGACCTTAGGTCACCGATATCAAAATTCCGAGAAAAACGAATTGTAAGTAATTATGCCTTCATGACATCCTGTAAGTTTCAAACTGATCAGTGAGAAACTCCGGCTTTAGCACAACTGCAAACATTTTTGGAGGTGGAGTCACTTGACCTGGTCTGGTGACCTGACCTGAGATGACCGAGGTTATTTTTTTTATTCAAAGTGTGCGCAATTGATGTCCTAACAGGTGTGCCAAAACCCAGCGGCGCTGTGCGCCGCTGTTTTTTCGCTATCTGCGAAAAACCTAAGGAGGGGGGGGGGGGGGGGGGGCGGCGGAAATCAACCCCCCCCCCCCCCCCCCTGCCGTGCGCGGGTTATGCTAGGTGCAAAGTCATGACGATGAAATGCGAAATACCATTAACTACCGCGACGCACAAACTAGGTATATAAACCGATATCATGGCTGAAAGTATTTCCGCATCTGTTTGTGTCAATCCAAAGCTGGTCATTTGGTCCGTGGTGCCCAGTCATCCAATAGCGCCAGTCGCGGCAAGCCGACTATCCAACAGGACTTCACACAGCCGGCCAACGGGGTAACAGGGCCTCCCACGGCCGGATAACAGCAAAACTCACACATGGGCATGTCGGTGACGGGAAGGAAGCCGATGGTCTCGTTCGGGTCCGCTCCCTTCTTGCCCTTGGCGCCTTGCTGAGCCGCCATCCTGCAGGTCAGGTCAGGTCAGGTAGGTCAGGCAGGTCAGGTCAGGTCAGGTCACGTCAGGTAAGTCAGGTCAGGTCAGGTAGGTCAGGTCAGGTCAGGTAGGTCAGGTCAGATCAGGTCAGGTAGGTCAGGTCAGATCAGGTAGGTCAGGTCACGTCACGTCGGGTCAGGTCAGGTCAGGTCAGGTCAGGTCAGGTCAGGTAGGTCAGGTCAGGTAGGTCAGGTAGGTCAGGTCAGGTCAGGTAGGTCAGGTCAGGTCAGGTCAGTTCAGTTCAGTTCAGGTCGGTCAGGTCAGGTCAGGTAGGTCAGGTCAGGTCAGGTCAGGTCAGGTCAGGTAGGTCAGGTAGGTCAGGTAGGTCAGGTAGGTCAGGTCAGGTCATGTCACGTCAGGTCATGTCACGTCAGGTCATGTCACGTCAGGTCATGTCACGTCAGGTCATGTCACGTCAGGTCATGTCACGTCAGGTCATGTCACGTCATGTCATGTCATGTCACGTCATGTCACGTCAGGTCATGTCACGTCAGGTCATGTCACGTCAGGTCATGTCACGTCAGGTCATGTCACGTCAGGTCATGTCACGTCAGGTCATGTCACGTCAGGTCATGTCACGTCAGGTCATGTCACGTCACGTCATGTCACGTCATGTCACGTCATGTCACGTCACGTCACGTCATGTCACGTCATGTCACGTCATGTCACGTCACGTCACGTCACGTCATGTCACGTCAGGTCACGTCAGGTCACGTCAGGTCACGTCAGGTCACGTCAGGTCACGTCAGGTCACGTCAGGTCACGTCAGGTCACGTCAGGTCACGTCAGGTCACGTCAGGTCACGTCAGGTCACGTCAGGTCACGTCAGGTCACGTCAGGTCACGTCAGGTCACGTCAGGTCACGTCAGGTCACGTCAGGTCACGTCAGGTCACGTCAGGTCACGTCAGGTCACGTCAGGTCACGTCAGGTCAGGTAGGTCAGGTAGGTCAGGTAGGTCAGGTAGGTCAGGTAGGTCAGGTAGGTCAGGTAGGTCAGGTAGGTCAGGTAGGTCAGGTAGGTCAGGTAGGTCAGGTAGGTCAGGTAGGTCAGGTAGGTCAGGTAGGTCAGGTAGGTCAGGTAGGTCAGGTAGGTCAGGTAGGTCAGGTAGGTCAGGTAGGTCAGGTAGGTCAGGTAGGTCAGGTAGGTCAGGTAGGTCAGGTAGGTCAGGTATGTCAGGTATGTCAGGTATGTCAGGTAGGTCAGGTAGGCCAGGTAGGTCATGCCATATCAGGTCAGGTCAGGTCAGGTCAGGTAGGTCAGGTCAGGTCAGGTCAGGTCAGGTCAGATCAGGTAGGTCAGGTAGGCCAGGTATGTTAGGTCAGGTCAGGGCAGGTATGTCAGGTCAGGTCAGGTCAGGTCAGGTAAGTCAGGTCAGGTCAGGTCAGGTAGGTCAGGTAGGTCAGGTAGGTCAGGTAACTTCGACCTTCTTCACCCTGAGAAGCCAGGTGTATCGTCTTACGCACAGCAGCTTAGCGACCTGTCGTTAACTCAGCTGATCACGGAGCCGACCCGGCCTGGTCCGAGACCTACGCTGATCGACCACGTGACAACAAACCGACCGGACCTGACATCAGCCGCCCGAGTGACGCCGTGCAACATCAGCGACCACGACCTTATCACTGTGGCCGTCACCGATATCAAGGCACGTCGCAGTCCCGACTTCATCACCGTGAGGTCCACACAACGCGTCAACAAGGACGCCCTCTGTCTCGACCTCCTCCAAGCCAACTGGAAACAGGTCTATGAAGCAGCTGACTCCACCACCGACATGTGGAACAGCTTCATCGCTGTATGGGATCCGATCATAAATCAGCACATGCCTATGCGGACCATCAAGGTGAAACACAGACCGTGTCCATGGCTGGATGACGATTCGGTGCGGGAGGCCATGGCAGCTCGGGACCAGGCACGGACTGACAAGGACCTGATTCCATGTGACGCCACCGAAAGAGAGTTCCGTGAAAGTCGGAACGCCGTAAAGGTTGCCATCAACCGCGCGTGCACCTCTTACTACGCGTCTACCTACAAGCACTCCCGTCCACAGACCTGGAAAAACATCAGGCAGTTCCTGGTCTCGTCTGGGAAGGCGCAGCCGAGGACAGCCAGTGCAGCACCGGCGGATCCTGAGTGGCCGGACCGACTGAATCGGTTCTTCACGTCAGTCGGCTCCGACGTGGCGCACGCGCTGGCGGAGAGCGACGCTGGAGAGACGCTGTCGCCCCGCCCACCCCGTGTGTGTGCCGGGTCGTTTGTGCCGTATCCTGCGACCCTTCCGGAACTCTCGGCAGCGCTGAAGCGCATGGGTATGTCTCGCGCCTGCGGCCCTGACGGCATAACCGTCCATATGCTGAGAATGACCTTTCCAGTGGTGGGACCGCACTTGCTGAGGCTCGTAAATTCCTGTATCATGAATTGTGACATGCCCGACCAGTGGAAGGCTGCTACCGTTACGGCTCTCCATAAAAAGGGTGAAACTACGGACCCCAACAACTATCGCCCGATTTCTGTTCTCCCTGTTGTGGCGAAGTTGTGTGAGCGTGTGGTCTGCACCCAATTGATGGATTACCTGACGACCCACCATATACTGTGTCCTCAGCAGTACGGTTTCCGGCCGGGACTGTCCACAGAGGCGGCCCTGCTCGACACTGTCACGTATGCAACAGACAACATTGATAAAGGCATGATGACGTCACTCGTCACAACTGACACGTCTAAGGCCTTTGACAGTGTCGAGCATGGTCGTCTCCTGGACAAGCTAGAGTGGTATGGTGTCCAGCGTGAATGGTTCGCGGCCTGGCTGCGGGGTCGTACCCAGACTGTGCGGGGTGGCTGTAGTGGTGCCCTGGAGGTGACGCACGGGGTGGTCCAGGGGTCCATTTTAGGGCCTGTACTGTTTTTACTCTTCACCAACGATTTGCCGCAGCATCTTCCATTCGGGAGGATCGTGATGTATGCTGACGATGCCCAGTTCATTGACGCTGACTTCCCATCAAATGTTCATGATATGAAAAATCGTGTTGAAAGCTCTCTTGACATAGCTTTGAAGTGGTTCACACAGAACCGTCTAAAAATTAATCCGGCAAAAACAAAGATGCTCCTCCTGAGATCTCGCCGTCAAAAAGTCATCTCAGACTTCTCTGTTCATTTTGGTAATGATGAAATTTTGCCCTCACAAAGCGTCAAGGTGCTTGGTGTCGTCATCGACTCACATCTGACATGGAACTGTCACATTACGTCTGTTGTGCAGCGCTGCTACTGTGTACTGGTGGGTCTGGCGCGAATCAGACATAAGCTCCCAAAATGCATCAGACAGCTGTTGATAGAGGCACTCGTCTTCCCCCACATACGTTATTGTATAACGGTGTGGGGAAACTGTTCCGCAGCACAGAAGCTGCGTGTACAAAAGGGAATCAACTTCGGTGTCCGCATCGTGACCGGACTTGGCAGGCGTGACCATGTCAGTCCGTCATTGCGTGAACTGGGGTGGCCCAATGTTGATTAAATGATCACCGAACGCGATATTGCCACAATGCGCCACCTCACAACATCCACCAGTGCCTCCGAACTATTGCGACAGCGATTGTTGCGGCGCGCCGATGTATCCGCTCGCCGCACGCGCGGCACTGAAGCCGGCCACTTCGAGCTGCCCCGCGTGCGGACAGAATTCGCCCGGCGCAGCTTTGTGTACCGAGCCACGAGCGCCTGGAACGACCTTACGCTGGAGGCTAGGCGATAGTCAATCGTGAATTTTACCGTAGATTGCGATCGGTGTCTGCGGCTGGGAGCGGCCTATGTTGCCACCTGCCACTCTTTTTGCCGCGTGTTCTGTTTTACCGTGTGTATTTGTCATCACTGTATGTTTTACTGTTTTTATCCTATTGTGTATTATTAATGTAATGACGTGGATTCCACAAAAGCCATATTATGGAGGTTCCGAAATACATATCTGTATCTGTATCTGTATCTGTAGGTCAGGTCAGGTCAGGTCAGTTAGGTCAGGTAGGCCAGGTAGGTTAGGTCAGGTCAGGTAGGTCAGGTCAGGTCAGGTGGCAGGTCAGGTAGGCCAGGTAGGTCAGGTAGGCCAGGTAGGCCAGGTATGTTAGGTCAGGTCAGGTCAGGGCAGGTATGTCAGGTCAGGTATGACAGGTCAGGTCAGGTCAGGTAAGTCAGGTAAGTCAGGTCAGGTCAGGTCAGGTAGGTCAGGTAGGTCAGGTAGGTCAGGTAGGTCAGGTAGGTCAGGTCAGGCCAGGTAGGTCAGGTCAGGTCAGGTCAGGTCAGGTCAGGTAGGACAGGTAGGCCAGGTATGTTAGGTCAGGTCAGGTCAGGTCAGGTCAGGTCAGGTCATGTAAGTCAGGTCAGGTCAGGTCAGGTCAGGTCAGGTCAGGTCAGGTAGGTCAGGTCAGGTCAGGTCAGGTAGGTCAGGACAGGTAGGTCAGGTCAGGTCAGGTCAGGTCAGGTAGGTCAGGTCAGGTAGGTCAGGTCAGGTCAGGTAGGTCAGGTCAGGTCAGGTAGGTCAGGTCAGGTAGGTCAGGTCAGGTAGGTCAGGTCAGGTCAGGTAGGTCAGGTCAGGTAGGTCAGGTCAGGTAGGTCAGGTCAGGTAGGTCAGGTAGGTCATGTCAGGTCATGTCAGGTCAGGTCAGGTCAGGCAGGTCAGGCAGGTCAGGTCAGGTAGGTCAGGTCAGGTAGGTCAGGTCAGGTAGGTCAGGTAGGTCAGGTAGGTCAGGTAGGTCAGGTAGGTCAGGTAAGTCAGGTATTTGTATTTGTATTTGACAATTAAAACACTCCAATATTACACTGGCTATTCCGAGTGTCGAGTCATAATTAGTAAGTGAAGAATGTTAAAAACGACACTCAGCACATTGCACACAATAAGATCATAGAAAATAAATCAGAGACAAATCTCCACACTCACAAACACACATGCACACGTACACACACACAACACACAGCATACACAAGCATATCGCACACACAAGCATACATAAGTCTGTCACTCACTGATATATATATATATATATATATATATATATATATATATATATATATATATATATATATATATATATATATATATATATATATATATATATATATATATATATATATATACATACATACATACATACATACATACATACATACATACATACATACATACATACATACATACATACATACATACATACATACATACATACATACATACATACATACATACATACATACATACATACATACATACATACATACATACATACATACATACATACATACATACATACATACATACATACATACATACATACATACATACATACATACATACATACATACATACATACATACATACATACATACATACATACATACATACATACATACATACATACATACATACATACATACATACATACATACATACATACATACATACATACATACATACATACATACATACATACATACATACATACATACATACATACATACATACATACATACATACATACATACATACATACATACATACATACATACATACATACATACATACATACATACATACATACATACATACATACATACATACATACATACATACATACATACATACATACATACATACATACATACATACATACATACATACATACATACATACATACATACATACATACATACATACATACATACATACATACATACATACATACATACATACATACATACATACATACATACATACATACATACATACATACATACATACATACATACATACATACATACATACATACATACATACATACATACATACATACATACATACATACATACATACATACATACATACATACATACATACATACATACATACATACATACATACATACATACATACATACATACATACATACATACATACATACATACATACATACATACATACATACATACATACATACATACATACATACATACATACATACATACATACATACATACATACATACATACATACATACATACATACATACATACATACATACATACATACATACATACATACATACATACATACATACATACATACATACATACATACATACATACATACATACATACATACATACATACATACATACATACATACATACATACATACATACATACATACATACATACATACATACATACATACATACATACATACATACATACATACATACATACATACATACATACATACATACATACATACATACATACATACATACATACATACATACATACATACATACATACATACATACATACATACATACATACATACATACATACATACATACATACATACATACATACATACATACATACATACATACATACATACATACATACATACATACATACATACATACATACATACATACATACATACATACATACATACATACATACATACATACATACATACATACATACATACATACATACATACATACATACATACATACATACATACATACATACATACATACATACATACATACATACATACATACATACATACATACATACATACATACATACATACATACATACATACATACATACATACATACATACATACATACATACATACATACATACATACATACATACATACATACATACATACATACATACATACATACATACATACATACATACATACATACATACATACATACATACATACATACATACATACATA
>JAXIVJ010015402.1:15000-31695 GCA_036785665.1 Chirona hameri | reverse complement strand
TAACAACGTATTTTTTTTGTAAATGAATATATACCCACTTGAATCAACAACAGATACCGCTCGGTTACCGCCGATTAAGGCGTTTTACTGGTATGCGTAACTGCTGTTATACACGTAACTGCTGGTATACACGTAACTGCTGGTATACATGCAATACGCGTAACTACGTAACTGCTTGAACACAGGGGCGGTTCTCCCATGTAGGCAAGGTAGGCAATGCCTACCCAGTTCGGTAGCCTTCTTCCGATACCGATATGTACCTTCCCTTCTTTTCATTTCTTTTCTTATTGATTAATATGGTTTTCTGCAATCGGAATGGGCCTATCTTTTATTTATTTATACACATCATGAGGTAGCTCCGTGAAACACGGCTATTCTGCACCTCGAGTCATAAAGGCATAAACAGCGAACAATCTGGAGGCAGGCATTCACAGCAGGCGCTCGATGTCACATTGTGTCACAGTATTTATGTAAAGACATATCAGTCATCGTCACCAAACTGACTTCTTAAGAGCCATCTTCGCACCTCGCCTTTGAAAAGTGGGGGCTGCATATCACGCATGGCTGCTGGCAGGCCGTTGAATTTGGTCACGATAGAGTATAAAAACCTGCGCTTTCCCGGCTCAAATCTTATCTGAGGGGTCACAAGTTGATCCGACTGCCTAGTGGAGCGATGGTGGATGTCGTGTCTGGTGATAAGACCATGGACAAGTGTCTCTGGTTCAGATATACACCGGATCTTGTTCAGAAGCGTGAGGCCGTGATACAAGAACATATTCTCGGCTGTGAACCATTCCAAGGAAATAGTTCACCTTCAACATTAGTTTTAAACTGAGATAGCAGTTGTGTAGCCCGTGTTGGGAAACCCCTATCGGCAAGTTTTCTTGACTGAAAAGACTCTCCCGCCGAATATATTTGAGTTTTTGGCGAAGGAATGCGGTGCTGGCGAAAGAATGTTGTACTGGTTCTAGCCCGGGCAGAGGCTATACCATCAGCCAATCAGCTTGCAGCTGGTGCTAGCAAGCGATTCGCCGGCCGCCGGTTGGCACATCTCCAATGCGAGTCTATCTTTACGCGACTACTTTCGAATTGATTGGCTGAACCATTTTTTACATTCGCGAGACGTCATGACTCTGACTCGGAGAGTATGCATATAGTTTTGACTAGTGCGGACCCATTTCGGTGGATCGGGTTTGGGTCCGGGGCAAAACCGTAGCCATCATTTCACGAGGAACGCCTGGCATATAGAATTGGTACAGAAAAACATAAAAAAGCAAATGCCGGCGATGAGATTCGAACCCGGGACTCCAGCAACAAATACAGAATAGCAGCAGATAGCCCTAACCACGCAATACACACAGATACCAAATTTGGTGCGGCTAGCTGTCATAAAACGCGAGTAATGGCCGGCCGAAATGAGGAACCCGCTAAAAACATTGCACGTGCCTGCTGCACGTGCTTTGGGGTGCTACCTTTGCCACCCTCCAAGGTCACCCTGCACCCATAAGGAATACCCGCCCACCGAGGTTGGTCGCGTTGAGTCCACTGGCATGGGCGGCACGGCTGGGTAAGCAGACTTTGCAGTGGCCACGTGGCGGCACGTGGCACATGCCACGTAGCACCGATCGAACAACAACCGGCACCATCATATGTCACTCGCCGAGCTCTGTCGGCGCTCCAAATTTGGTGCGGCTAGCGCAAAATATAATCCCGCAATCAGAGGACCCCGGCGATATCAGGTTAACCCCCCCCCCCCCCCCCCCCCTAGGAGGGGTCACGTGCCCCCTCGAGAAAATCAGCCAATATAGTTTTTCGGCACCCATGTGGACTACCCGCCCACCAAGTTTGGTCGCCCTGTGTCCACTGGTATGGGCTGGGCAAGCAGATTTTGCCATGGCCACGTGGCGGCACGTGACACGTGACACGTGGCACCGATCTCCCGGCGACCGGGACCATCATCTTTCACTCGTCGTGCTCTATCGGTGTACCAAATTTGGTGCGGCTAGCGCAAAAAAAAAATCTGGCAATCAGAGGACCCCTGGGATATCAGATTAACCCCCCCTAGGAGGGGTCACGTGCCCCCTCGAGAAAATCAGCCAATATTGTTTTTCGGCACCCATGCGGACTACCCGCCCACCAAGTTTGGTCGCCCTGTGTCCACTGGTATGGGATGGGCAAGCAGATTTTGCCATGGCCACGTGGCGGCACGTGACACGTGACACGTGGCACCGATCTCCCGGCGACCGGGACCATCATCTGTGACTCGCCGAACTCTATCGGTGTACCAAATTTGGTGCGGCTAGCGCAAACATAAAATCCGGCAATCAGAGGACCCCTGCAATATCAGGTTTCGTTTCGTTTCGTTTCGTTTCGTTTATTAAGGATTCGTCCACGTAGTGGGTATTATGAACCCTGTACATTGTAGGTAAGGGTGACAGACATTTACTCATACACTATGGGAACGGTCACGGTCACGATGCATGTGAAAAACAACACGGACATCCGATTGTAATTCATGTTGGCTGACAAATGGCACGCAGGAACGCCCCGCGACTCCGCACCTCGGTAATGTTAGCTGGGAGAGAATTCCACGCACGCGCGGCCCTATATGCGAAGCTTCTCTGCGTGGCTGACAGGCGACATCTTTCCAGCTGCAGCTCTCCCGCGGCTACAGCTCTCGTTTCCCTCTGGGATACCTGGGATCGTTTGACAAAAAGAGCTCTCAGGGCTGGCGGGCAGTTGTGGTCATGAAGCGCACTAAACACTTTGAGGCAGTCTCGCTGATGCACCATCTCCCTCGCACTCAGCCACCCTAACGAGATGAGGACAGGTGAGATGTGCTCACTGCGCCGCACCCCAGAGACAAGTCTCGCCGCAAAGTTGATAGTTTTCTGAATCCGTGACAGATGGCATTGGGCGGCCCCGCCCCAAACGGAGAGACAGTACAAAATGTGGGGGAAAACGTGAGCCTGTACCAGGAGCTCAAGGGCTTTGGGTGTGAAATAGTGGCGAATTTTGTAGAGGGATATAAGGATAGCGTTGCATCTGCGAACCACCGTCGATATATGTGGCTCCCAGGTCAGACCTGGGTCCAGGACCATGCCCAGGACCTTCACGGTGGAACATGGCGGGATGCGTGAGCGTGATAAGGTGATGTGGAAGCTCGATGTCTTTTTTTATGGAAGATTTTGTACCAAAGATGATGAAATGGGTTTTGTCAGGGTTCATTTTGAGACAGTTGGACAGAAACCAATCTTGAAGGTGGATGATGGACTCTTCGACGCGGGCCTTCAGGTGTGATAAGTTGATGACATCGAGAGGGGAGTGGTCCAGGAGTTGAGTGTCATCGGCATAGGACAGGAGTCGGCCATGGGGAAGGAATGCGGACATGTCGTTGATGAAGATAAGGAAGAGGATGGGTCCGACTATGGAGCCCTGGGCGACGCCGTGGGTCAATGGGAGAATTAGGTCTGATCCGCCCGCTACCATCTGTTTCCGGTCTTGCAGATAGCTGCGGAACCAGTCTGAGCACACCCCGTACCATTCTAGCTTGTCCAAGAGGACGCCATGATCGACGCTGTCAAAAGCTTTACTTAGGTCGAGCGTCGTCAGCGACGCTATTTCACCTGCGTCGATAATCTTTGAGATCCACTCCACTGTGTCGATCAGGGCGTCCTCCGCGGAATGACGGGGTCGGTAAGCATATTGAAATTGAGACAGTATATGGTTTTCCTGAAGATATGACGTGAGTTGCATGCAGACAGCCTTTTCCGTGATTTTTGACAAAACAGACAGGATAGAGATAGGCCGGAAGTTATTCAAATCGGATCGGTCTCCAGACTTGTGAATAGGTACAACGCGAGCTATTTTCCAGGCATTAGGAAACGTGCATGTGGTTACAGATTTGTTGACGATATTAAGAAGGTGAGGCCCAATAACAGCAAAACACCTTTTCACTGCATGGAGAGGGACGCCATCGATACCGACTGCCCTTGACGAGCTCATGCGTTTAATGGCCTTCGAGAGTTCTGGCAGGGTTGCAGGGCGTAGTGCGAGGGCTGATGAGCACACACGGGGAGGCCTCGGTCCGTGCGAGCCCGAAACGGTGGTGCGCCCCACCTCCGCGGCGATGCGTGACCCCACGGACGCAAAATGCTCATTGAATGCGTCAGCCCGGTCACTGACGTCATCGTCACCCAAAGCGGGGCCCCGTGATGGTTGGACAGCAAAACTTTTCAGACGACTCCAAAAAGATTGTCTGTCAGATAAAAGAGAGTCACACAGGAAGTCGCGACGGGCACGAGTGAGCTGGCTTTTCACAGTGTTGCGCCGCCGCTGGTATTCACAGCGACTTTCTGGGGTTCTGGTGCGCTCCCAGGTTCGCCGGGCCTCGTCGCGGTCCTCCATCGCCGACGTCAGCTCGGGATTGTCGCGCAGCCACGGACACGCCGGTCGGCGCCGTCTCACCGTGACGAGCGGGCAGTGCTCGTCGACCACTGCGTCCCAGACCGCCATGAATGCCGTCAGCTTCTCGTCAGCTGTCCGTGCGTTGTAGAGTGGTCCCCAGTCAGCTGTCAGAAGGCTCAGGCACATGGCGTCCCAGTCGACACGCTCCCAGCACCTCCTTATGACCGGCGCCGGCGGCGGGGGGCGCTGTCTGCGCACCCCGGCTCTGAGGAGTACCGGCTGGTGGTCGGCGATTTGATCCTGGAGCACAACGACAGATTCAGGTGAGTCGGTCAGGTTGGTTATGACCAGGTCCAGCATCGTGGGTGTCGGGTGGAGGTGCGTGGGCTCACGCACCAGCTGCGTGAGGTCCAGGTCGCTCAGGATCCGCTGGAGGCCCCGTGCACCTGGGCAGTCCTGTTGTAGCAGATTGATGTTGAGGTCGCCCATGACGACGACCGGCTTGCCAGTGGAGACCGCGTCCCCCAGCTGCCGGTCGATCATTTCGAGCGCTCCGGGCACCGAAGTGGCGGGGGGTCGGTAGATTACCCCGACCACCACTGTGCGGCACCCTGCACCGCTGACGGACAGCCAGAGCGACTCCAGGTTGGGGTCGGAGCCGCCGATATGCAGTTTTGTCACGCGGAGGTTGTCTCTCGTCAAGATTGCGACGCCTCCGCCTCGCGCCTTGACCCGCGCGCCGGGCTGGCTTGTGCGGTCACATCTGATTATGCTATATCCGGGGAAAACCAGCACTCGGGTCAGGACACTCGGCTTCAGCCACGTCTCGGACACGGACAAAACGTCAATATTATGTTGTTGGAGCAGGAGGTTGATTTCATCCATTCTTAGTGCTAGGGAGCGGGTGTTGGCATGTCCGAAGCTGTACGTCGATGCTGATGATGTACGTCGTCGATTCGGTTGGTACGTCGATTCCGGCTGTGTAGCCGCCGCCCGGCGGGTCTGACGCAGGGTCAGCCGAGGCGGCTGCACCAGGCAGCGGGTGGCGGGGCCAGCCGGCTCCGGGACGACCGGCGGGGGCCCCATCCCATGCCTGTCGTTCAAGTTTGGCAGACGGCACCCTACACGGACGGGGATCGCCGCCCCGGTGCCTCGCTGACGGCCGTCGGTGTCGCCGGCGCCCGCCAACCCCGGTCCGCCTGACCGGACTCTATCACTCGACCGGGTTTGGGCTGGTGGATTCTCCCCTATGCCAGGGGCGGGTCCAGGGCCCGCCAGGGGGATTAAAGCGCGGTCGTAGTCCTGGCGACGCTGATGTTCCGCGTTTCTTGCCCGATGTCGACGCGCTTGGACTATCCGACCGGCTCTTCTCCCCCGGCAGTGCCGCCTTACTCCGCCTCTGTCCGCCCCTTGGGCGGCAGGTGGGTGATGGATGGCCATGGGGGCTGAGTCCGGCGGGGACCCGGCACGGTCTCGCAGAGTGTCGGCGACGACGGTAGAGCGTGGAGCGGTAGAAGTCGAGGCGGCAAGGTGATAGGTGCGTTGGTCTCTTCCGAAACCGGTAGAATGCCGGCCAGTCCAGCGTGGGTCATGGCTATGGCTATTTAAAATACTGGGCGAGTATAAATAACTATGATCACTACGAAAGAAGGCTCGAAAAATCTTCAAACGGTCCGAAAACACCACTTCTTGAGATGAGACAAAACCTGCAGTTGGCCGAAACTTAATTACACGCGAAAACACAGCACAACAGAGGAGCGACGCGAGGGGCGGCTGCCGGTAGGAGGCGCCGAGCCCACCAGGTTAACCCCCCTAGGGAGGCAACGTGCCCCATCGAGAAAATCAGCCAGTATCGTTTTTTCGGCACCCATGTGGACTACCCGCCCACCGAGTTTGGTCGCCCTGCGTCCACTGGTATGGGCTGGGAGAGCAGATTTTGCCATGACCACGTGGCGGCACGTGGCACGTGCCGTGACACCGATCGAGCGGCGACCGGCACCATCATCTGTCACTCGTCGAGCTCTATCGGTGTACCAAATTTGGTGTCGCTACATACAAATTTCCCGAAATCCGAGGACCCCACGCGATAAAAGGTTTACCCCCCTGGGGGCTTTTGTTTACCCCCCTCGGGGTTGGCAACCCCAAAGGATTTTCCGCCCCCATGTGGACTATCCGCCCACCGAATTTGGTCGTCCTGCGTGAACCGGTATGGGCGGCACGTGTTGGCAAATGGATCTTGCAATGGCCCACGTGGCGGCACGTGGCACGTGGCACGTGGCACCGATCGACCGGCGACCGGCACCGGCACCTGGGGGCCGAACTGGCGCATCGGACGGTGCCACGCGCGTGTTGCTGCGCCTTTTCGTCAGCGAACTGTGGCCAAACGCCTCAGACAAACAGACATACAGACATACAAAGTCACTACAGTTAACTGCCCCAGTATAAACCTCCGGTATTGGACTTCGTCCTTTGAAGTTTGCTCCATTGAAGTTACAAGGGAACCAACATCGCCAGGCCTCCCAGAGATCAGAACCTGGGTGTCATCCGCATATTGCACAATGTCCGCATCGTTCGCATACAGAGGTAGGTCATTGGCATAAATCGAGTACAACATGGGGTCCCAACGCTGAGCCGTGGTAGGTGCCGATGTATGGGGTTCAGCAGCGGCCGAGGTAACATGCTCGACAGATGGCGTTCGAATACGCACTTGTTGGTAGTGTAGTGTATCTTGGAGCAAATTTCCCAAATTTTCCAAGAAAATTTCCTTCGAAATCATAAATTAAACGCAAATGTAAGAAAACCCTTGCCTAAGCCTGCCTACCTCGTCCTACAAGATTATCGACCCGCCTGTGTACAAATTGCGTATTGCGGTCCTGCAGACTGCAGTAGAACATTTCTGTAAGGTAGGCAAATCCACTAGAAAATCGATGAGACCACACCATTTTAAGCGCAATAACTTCATAAAATAAACATGACTGCAGTACCAATGATTATTTTAGGCTCGTAGTAGTTTGCCACATAGGGGTTCAATTATTTATTTTAAAAACAAAAACTCAACTATTATTTCAAACGATGATAGCGCCGTCTAGGTACAATTCCAAGAACTGCAGCTTAGCCACCTATAATCCACGTGTGTTACTGGTGTAGGTATGGCAATACAATTGGCCTATTGGGTACGTTTGTATGACAATGCTGCCTTGCCTACCTAGTCTCAATGACCCAGCGCCGCTTCTGTTTGAACATAACATAGCAACTGTTTATAATTCACATAAACACATTGACATAAGCACATTTTAATAACACCACGCAAACCCGATACTGCGGCTGGTCTGAACAGTGAACATATTAACGAAGCCTTGCCACAAACCACTGGGCGAACATTCATGAATGCCTCATTGCTCTTCGATGCTATTATGCAGGCAACATAAGTACACGTTTGACATAAGTACACTGGCCTGTATTTTAATAGAGTTGACCAAACCTCCCAGCAAATGATTGAATATCATTCAGAGTCTGTCGATAGCCTAGGAAGGCGAACGGAAGTGCAGACTAATATGCTATGGAAAACGTTCTCAATGTCCATGTAAGTACACACACCTAAGTTGAGCGACATCATTTGACTTGAATAAACCTGGTCTTAACCCGCGAGTTACTGGGGTATATTTCATAACGCGACTTACTGGGGGGGGGGCTATTTTTTGCCCCCCTCTGATCTCCGGAACTACTGGACCGAATGTAAAAATTCAAACGGCATTCGATAGCCCTGGGAAATTTATCGAGGGAAACATAATATTGTTGACCTCGGGGTCACCGATGACGTCACAGGTCAGGTCAAGTACAAAATGTTTGACCGTGTCAAAAGGTCTATGGATGGAATTGTCGCGCAAAATTGCGATATTAAACGCATAAGCCGTTGATAAATCGGTATGATTCGTGTGTCTGACACTTCTAAGTACCTTTATAAGCTGTTTATGACCTTGGGTCAGGTCAAGGTCATCCGAGGTCACGAGGTCAAACTGCAGATTACGGTCATTAGGCGTTGTAACACATGTTTATGGGTTTGTTTTTTCGTCTAGAACGCGAAAAATGACCTTAGAACATTGTTTGTTCCATATAAATAGAAGTAAAAAGAAAAAATGGAAATGCGTTTTTTGTCATAGTAATGCTGTGATAATTGGTCGATTTTTGTCATTTAAAGGTCATAACTCGGTCATTTTTAAAGATATCGACTTTAAATTTGGTACACATATTCACCGCATACGTCTCGATCACATATATTCCGGTTTTTGGGTAAAAATTTTGAATTAAAAAAACCCTCAAAAATCCGAGACAGCAGTTTGATAGCCCGGTCTATTGTCAGTAATTTGATTTAATACAGTTTAGTTTATCTCAAATATCGTACCTTTGACAGCGTTTTCCGCAAACCATTATTTTGCAACAAAAACCGAAGAACATGACGTCACTCTGACGTCATTCCCGGTTGACCTATCATAGCCTTATATTTTGTATTTTGCCAACATGTGTAGAATTGATGTGAGAGAAGTTACTGCAAGTTTGGTGACGATACGGGCGTTCGTTTAGGAGTTATTGCAAAATAACGGGAGGGGGGCAAAAAATAGCTAACTAAAAAATAGCCCCCCAGTAACTCGCGGGTTAATACACAATTCTTTGGTCCATCAAGAAATACTTTGGTCTACGAATACTACTGGCAGTCCATGAGGGTAGTTCGGAATCCTTCTTCCCAACATTCGTTGTTTGCACGGCAGAAAATTGTCCCATTTGGCAGCACTCACTCATACACTCACTCACTCATCCAAATCAGCTAAGTGTCCCGCACATCCGGCTCCGTCAGACCTGTATCGTCCCGCACATCCGGCTCCATCAGAGCTGTATCGTTCCGCACATTCGGCTCCATCAGAGCTGTATCGTCCCGCACATTCGGCTCCATCAGAGCTATATCGTCCCGCACATTCGGCTCCATCAGAGCTGTAACGTCCCGCACATCCGGCTCCATCAGAGCTGTATCGTCCCGCACATTCGGCTCCGTCAGAGCTATATCGTCCCGCACAGCCGGCTCCATCAGAGCTATATCGTCCCGCACATTCGGCTCCATCAGAGCTGTATCGTTCCGCACATCCGGCTCCATCAGAGCTATATTGTCCCGCACAGCCGGCTCCATCAGAGCTATATCGTCCCGCACAGCCGGCTCCATCAGAGCTGTATCATTCCGCACATTCGGCCTTACCATCACCTCCGAGGTCAGAGCAGGTCACGACAGTAACAGAACCGTCTCTCGTCCCACTGGGTCAGCAGGCAGTCACTCTGTCCTCTGTACATGTTCAGTCGCGACACCTCTAGCACAGTCAGTCTCTTCTCCGTCGCTTCTCTGCGCCCCTCCTCGGCTGACTTGGCCCCCTCCTCGGCAGACTTGGCCCGCTCTTCGGCCGTCTTCGGCCACTGTTTGACTGCCTCTCCTCGCCTCACCTCCTGGTCCCTGGAGGACTTGGTCTGCTCTGCCGACATGGTCTTGATCTGCTCGGCCCTCACGGTGGCCTCAAACTCTCCGGCGCCAGGCTCCGTGACCAACCTCACCACATACTCCTCAAACGGCTTCAGCTCGATCCTCATGTCCTGCACCCGTCCGCCTCGCTGCGAGCGTGAGTGAAACGCTGCGGTGACCCTCGCCAGCACCAGCTCGGCACACTCCGCCTGGAGGTCCCGCAGGAGCACAGAGTTGATGTGACGCACCGCGGCGGCGGCAGCGCGGCCGATGACGGCGTCATCCAGCGGCAGTGGACGCCGCGCCCGGCACACGCACCAGTGCGGCGCGAGGCCGGCGTCATCACAGGACCTCTCCTGCGGCACTGGCTGGAAGAGGCTGACTCCGGGGTGCCGAAAGGGGGGAAGAGCGGCCTCGGCCGCGCCGGCGTGCCGCAGCAGGTCCCGCAGTGTGGCGTGGACGTCAAAGAACGTGATCAGCTGGCGCGAGTTGGATCTCAGGCCGGCCACGCGGTCCGGGTGGCGCGCCGCGTACCACGGTGGGAGGATGACGTAAAAGAACGGCAGGCGGGACTCGTAGCCACCCAGCTCATACCGCATGATCGGGCCGAAGCGCATGCCGTGGTCACTGAACAGCAGCATCACGGACGAGTTGTAGCGCGGTGAGTCTCGGTACCAGCGGAGGAACTCCTCCAGTCGGCCCTGCATCGCGCCCACGTACGGCAGCGGGCCCTGGTGACTGAGCGTGCTGCTGAAGAGCAGGGCGAACTGCGGAGCTGACGTCGTCCGTGTGGTCATCAGATCCTGAAGCCACTGTAGTTGGAGATCCAGCTGCGCCCGCTGGTTGACGCAGAGAGTTTCCATGCTGCGCACGAACCGCGAGTCCTCGATGGCGCGGTAGAACGGGCGCATGTAGTAGTCGGTGGGCGTGGTGAAGAATCCTTTCTTCAGGTAGTTGAACGTCGCCTCCACCGGCGTGTCCTCGTTGAACATGGTCACGTAGCCGAGGCGGGAGAAGTCTTTCCACACGAAGGGCAGGTCATCGAACGGCTTGCCGCGCAGCGATTTGATCTCGTCCATCTCCATGCCGGCCAGAAAGGCGAGCATGTTCGGGAAGGTGTTGACTCCGACCTTCGTCAGTCCCTCCATGGGGATGGCGTCGAAGTCGCTGGCCAGAAGCGCCTCGATGTCAGGCATGAATCGTTTGAACTGAAGTCTGGAGATCGAGTCAAGTCCAATCAGGTACACGTTCAGTTTTTCACCACCGTTGCCGATCACTGTCGATGTAACGTTGGCTTTCGGAACAACGAAAGCGCGAAAGTCCTCATAAATCACGGCAACCCTTCCCTCGCAGGAGCACTTCACCTGGATGAACTCATCGCTCACTTTCAACACATTCTCCTCACCGAAGCAGACATTCTCATCACCAAACTTATAGTGATTATCCGAGCTTCCCTCGTCTTTCCTCGTTACACTCCTGTAGCAGCACCGGATCCTGCAGCGGCCTGAATTCGACACAGTCAACCTCAGCAAGCGACCCTCCTGCGTCAGCGTCACCGGGAAGTCCTGCCGACACCCGCCGAATGGTTTGTCGCCTCTCACCAGCGCCGCCACGCTGGCGTCCCAGGGGTCATAGTCGGGAATACTGCAGGCCGTCGAGTTGACCAGCCAGCCGGTGACGGTCGGCGGCCTGTGCACGTCCCGGTCGGCTCGGTCAGCCGAGGAGAGACCGCTGGAGGGCGGCAGTGGTCTTCTACCGATGATCCACCACGTGCTGCAGATAGCCGCGGAGATCAGCAGCAGCAGGCCAGCCAGCGGTACAGGCAGCCGTCTCATGCCGCGCACTTTCGACATTTTGCTGATGGCACCGTTCTTTGTCATCTTCGCCCTTTGACCGGAAACGATGGTATATTCTCGTTATACACAGCTTTCGATGACGCGATGTCACATTTCTTCTGTGGCACTTGAAGGAGCGGTGGACACTGGAACGAAATTCAAAACAGCATGTCAACTTATGCATTCATCAACGGGATAACCACTGACGTCGCCTTACCCACCTCTTGCGCACAAGACCTTCAATACATTCTACCAATGAAAGGTATATACAATTATATTTATACATACATGCATATCAAAAACCATAAAGAGTTTTGCGTTTTCTGTCAAATACAGCACTCGTGCGTTTTATTTTGGCAGGAACTGAAAAGTGTGGACGGAAAAACATAATGTGGGGATAGAGTTAAATTACGTTATGAATACAGACTTGCTGTTGTTGAGTAAGTCAGTATTCATAACGAAAAGTGTGGAGTTTTCACATAAACGTTTGCTGCGAACGTGCAGTGTTCTCCGGTGCGTTATTCAGTTCGCCCATCATTGTCCCTTGAGTCCGTCAGGGATGTTATCTCAGGACGCAGCCCACGACCCTAGTCACTGCAGAATGCCTGCCTCGTTCTGCCTGCCAGACGTAATCGCAGTTATGCCCCTGCGGTATACCGGCAGGTATGCCTGCGGCTGCGGGGGCGTCCCGACTCAGAATGCTCGGGCACGGCAACATATAGTCGGGGATTGGGGCACGTAGTCGCAGTGGCGGATCCTGGGGGGTCACGGGGGTCATGACCCCCCCCCCCCCCCTTGGGGCCCAGGGGCACCACCGGCATATCAGGGCCACCAGCCCAATGGCAGTTTTGTTAAAAACAACGTTTATTTTCGTGATGGCGATAGTAAATACTATAATACATACTATATAAATAGATAGTAAACAAAATGACACTCTTGGTATATAGTTGATGGCCAGCGGCACCACCCTGCCGGTGTACCAGGGGCACTACCGCGCCGGGTACCAGTGCCACGACCGCGCCGGTGTACCGGGGCCACGACGGCGCCGGCGTACCAGGGCCATGACGGCACTGGTAGGCGGCACTGTGGGGTGAAGGGAGGCACCGGGGCACCGTGCCTCCTTGAATCCAGGAGGGGAAACAATGGCCTGGTGCTGCCATGAAATCACAAACATTGGTCGCTGGAAAACATTTTTATTTTATTTTGCGAAATGATTACCGAGCGGGCGCGAAGCGCCCGTGAGGTTTCTCGTCAACCTACTAGACAAATTTACATTTGACCCGGCCCGACCCAGCCCGACCCGGCCATACAGACGCTTTTCGGAATAACTTTGCAACCACTTCTCCGATTGAGATCGGGTTTTCAACATTGGATAGGACCATCAAATCAATTTTGATTTTGGTATGGTGCGTTCTGATAGGGGTGGTGCCACAGCACGTGGCATCCACAGACGTCGAAATAAACAAAAATCATGCTTGATCAAAAATGGCTTAATTTATCTAAGCATTCGTTTGTATACGTTGAAGCATGCAGCGCTCAGGACGTACTCCCTTGTGGCGGATTCGAGAAAGGAGATCATGTACAATTTAATAAAACCAAATGTTATGTTCGCATGCATGCCTGGCAATTTGTATGGGGGACTAAAATAACTAAAAGGACTATGTGTTACTACCGCGTGTACCGTTCCATATTTCAAACCTGTTTTAGCTTTACCAGTGCCCGCCCGCTCGGTCATCGTCCAAAAAGGCGTTTTACTGGTGCTAAATAAGAATTACTAAATTATGCAAAAAAATGTCCCTTCATGTCTCCCATCCCTTGGGCTATGAAGGGGCACCAACGCGCCTTTATACCAGAGGCAACAACGTATCAGACTCGAGGGGCGCTGAGGGCCCCTCGGGAGTCGGGGTCCGCTTCCATAGGCGGTGGAACAGGGGGAGGCACTGTGCCCCTTCAATCCAGGAGGGGGAGGCGGGCCACCAATGCCCTGGTGCCTCCATCAAATTGCTGAAAACCCACATATTGTATGCGAAATGGTGCAAAATTAAGAGACAAAAACGCGCCGCTTCGCGGCTCATATTACCCACATACGTGCGTCCTGATAAATAATCGATGTCACGATGACTATCGTTTTTTGTCGCGAACGAACCCATAGTGCCCGACGTTTTTTTTTTTATAATGTGGTTCACGGCTGGAAATCCATCAAACGTATTTGAAACTGGTAAGCAACTGCAACCAAGCTGTTATAATTTTCTGAGAAAAAAAAAACAACATAAAAATATATCATTCTTGTGCCACTGCGGCGAAATTCCTTTTATCTTTGCGGTGGAAGAATCTGATTGAGTGGCTGGATTGGTGCCTTTGGGATGATATTGGTGGCTGGATTGGTGCCTTTGGGATGATTGAGTGGCTGGATTGGTGCCTTTGGGATGATATTGGTGGCTGGATTGGTGCCTTTGGGATGATATTGGTGGCTGGATTGGTGCCTTTGGGATGATATTGGTGGCTGGATTGGTGCCTTTGGGATGATTGAGTGGCTGGATTGGTGCCTTTGGGATGATTGAGTGGCTGGATTGGTGCCTTTGGGATGATTGAGTGGCTGGATTGGTGCCTTTGGGATGATTGAGTGGCTGGATTGGTGCCTTTGGGATGATTGAGTGGCTGGATTGGTGCCTTTGGGATGATATTGGTGGCTGGATTGGTGCCTTTGGGATGATATTGGTGGCTGGATTGGTGCCTTTGGGATGATATTGGTGGCTGGATTGGTGCCTTTGGGATGATTGAGTGGCTGGATTGGTGCCTTTGGGATGATTGAGTGGCTGGATTGGTGCCTTTGGGATGATTGAGTGGCTGGATTGGTGCCTTTGGGATGATAGTGGTGGCTGGATTGGTGCCTTTGGGATGATTGAGTGGCTGGATTGGTGCCTTTGGGATGATTGAGTGGCTGGATTGGTGCCTTTGGGATGATTGAGTGGCTGAATTGGTGCCTTTGGGATGATTGAGTGGCTGGATTGGTGCCTTTGGGATGATATTGGTGGCTGGATTGGTGCCTTTGGGATGATTGAGTGGCTGGATTGGTGCCTTTGGGATGATTGAGTGGCTGGATTGGTGCCTTTGGGATGATATTGGTGGCTGGATTGGTGCCTTTGGGATGATACAGGATTGGTGCCTTTGGGATGATACATACAGAACCTATCGATTTTGTAGGGCCTAGTTATCCAGACTCAAAAACAAAGCCAAAAAAAATCCGCGCCGCGCAAATAAAACACTGTTCTTTTCCAGTACAAAAGAATCTAATATAGACTGTACACACTGGCGGCCGCAGTGGGGGGGGGGGGCATGGGGGCCATAGTCCCACATTTGGCCTTAAATAGTGGGGCAACACGACTTTTGACCACACCTTTTGCTCCAGACATATTTCCTGGATTTGACCCTGCATCCTGGTTAGAAATTATTCGGACACCTGTTCCATAATACCAGACAACAATACCAGACATTAGTTCTCTAGCCCGCTCAAAATCTCAAATTTTGGCGCCACTTAGCGGCGCAATAATAGTTGTGTCAGAAACATTTTGCGTAAATACCATTGGTATGTTTAAGGGCAGCTTTAATGACACATTTTCGTCAACCACTGCAATTGATGACCCCTTGAAGATTTCTAGACCCGCCCCTGCGTAGTCGAGAAGTAACCCCGGATCCAATACCGGACCAAGAACAAGCGATGATTCTATCATGCATATCTAATGACCTACGCGTGCCCTACGCGTGCTCTACCTCATGACCTACGCGTGCCCTACCTAATGACCTACGCATGACCTACGCGTGCCCTACGCGTGCCCTACGCGTGCCCTACCTAATGACCTACGTGTGCACTTCCTGACGTTAGTCGACGGTTTCCAGGGACTTCTCAACTGAATGTTCGACAAATAATCCCCAACTGTCGGACACCTGTTCCATAATACCTGACAGCAATTGTCAAATTTAACAAATGTTGAGAGACACCGAAATGTCTCAAAATAGGTCAGCTAGCATTGCAGACACCATCGGCCATGGCCGGACCATGGATAAAGTATGGATAGGTAACTCCGCCTACTTTATATTGTTATCCGCGACCACGCGCAGCCGCTGCCGTTTCCCGTACTACGAAAAAGATAGCTAGTATATCGCCCGTCCGGCGTCCCGTGGTAGGCCGCAACGCTCAGACGGCCGCCCAGTCGCATGGTTTCTCGCTCGCCTTCTGGTGATTGTGGGATGAACCAAATTAAGTTTAAATGCATTCGGGAAGCTCCCACAAGCACTTATGAAGTATTGGATCCACCGATGGACATCATGCCTGGTAATTTGTGACCATATATGTAGGAATGTCCCTGTGGTAGGCCGTTTCCTGTACTACAAAAGGACAGCTAGTACCGCTCTGTGGCAGGGGCGGATACAGGGGGCGTCTGCCCCCCTCTGCGCCGAAGGCGCGGAAGGACCTCGTAAGTAGACCAATTTCCACGCCGAAGGCGCGGAAATAGGCCTGCTTACGGGGTTGAGATCTGACATTTGCTGCACTCAGACCAGGAGCCGCCCTCAGGCTAGGTGCCGCCCTCAGGTCATGTGCCACCCTCAGGTCATGTGCCACCCTCAGGCCAGGTGCCGCCCGCAGGCCAGATGCCGCCCCCAGGCCAGATGCCGCCCCCTGGTCATGTGCCACCCTCAAGCTAGGTGCCGCCATCAGGCCAGGTCCCGCACTCAGGTCACGTACCGCGTTCTGGCGAGGCACCGCCTTCAGGTCAGATGCCGCTACCTAGCCATGTGCCGCCCTATGGCCGGGTGACGGCGCCCTTCCGGCCATGGTGGCCAAATTCACAGATTTAGGGGAATGAAGGATGTCAACATTGCTTGTTTGATCACATATCTTGGGATACAGGAGGTGTACGGGTCTAAAAACATGACTATTAGGCTCTAATTTGC
>JAXIVJ010015402.1:0-7500 GCA_036785665.1 Chirona hameri | reverse complement strand
CTTGTATTTCCATAGATTATATCTTTATTTATGAATTAAACTCAGCAAATATACGAAGTAGTAGTCGAAGTAGTGTATATTCAGTACATGTAGTAGCATTTGGAAGCGGTCATATTAAATTATACTACGAAGTTGTAGTCGAAGTAGTGTATATTTCAGTACCTGTGTAGCATTTGAAGGCGGTCAGCGGTCGTTCCGACATTTTTAAACCCCAAAGCCCATTTAACCCCTTACCACCCGAAATATCGAAAAATGGTAAATATAAACGTTGTAGCTAAGGCTTGTAGCAATCTGTTCCAGGAGTCGGATTTAAAATATGTACCATAGGTTCGAGCCAGCCTCGTCTGAAAATCATCGATTTAACATGGGAACCCTATGGTGTAGTAGGTTTTTAACGCCCAAACGCCGAGTGCTGCCAACTGTTACTGGTGGGGGGCTGCTATGTCGTAAGGCCCCCATACGCCACATTGGTCAGAGAGGCCGCGCGGCCGGACTGGTGGCCGCCGGTCACCGAGCTGATGTGGTGGTCAGAGAGCCGCCGCTGGGGACTGGTGACCGCCGGTCACCGGACTGATGTGGTGGTGGTCAGAGAGCGCCGCTGGGGACTGGTGGCCGCCGGTCACCGGGCTGATGTGGTGATCAGAGAGCCGCCCCTGGGGACTGGTGGCCGCCGGTCACCGGACTGATGTGGTGGTCAGAGCCGCCGCTGGGACTGGTGGCCGCCGGTCACCGGACTGATGTGGTGGTTGGTCAGAGAGCCGCCGCTGGGGACTGGTGGCCGCCGGTCACCGGGCTGATGTGGTGGTGGCCAGAGAGCCGCCGCTGGGACTGGTGGCCGCCAGTCACCGGGCTGATGTGGTGGTCAGAGACCGCCGCTGGGGACTGGTGGCCGCCGGTCACGGGCTGATGTGGTGGTCAGAGAGCCGCCCTGGGGACTGGTGGCCGCCGGTCACCGGACTGATGTGGTGGTCAGAGCCGCCCCTGGGAAATGGTGGCCGCCGGTCACCGGACTGATGTGGTGGTCAGAGAGCCGCCCCTGGGGGACTGGTGGCCGCCGGTCACCGGGCTGATGTGGTGGTCAGAGAGCCGCCCCTGGGGACTGGTGGCCGCCTTCTTAGCCGGGGCCATTCCCGTGTAGCGGAAGAGGGCAATGCAGCCCATGGTCAGTCGCTAGTTCGACGCTTCATTTCGCCCCACGTCCTTCTCCTTCGTCACATGGCTGCGCAATGGTCCGCACGGGCCGAAACGGCCTTATCAGGGGTGTCGCTACCGGGGTGGTCCGGGTGCCCCTGACCCCCCCCCCCCCCCCCTACACACACACACACACTTTTTGGCGGGCGCGAAGGCGCCCCTCAAAAAGTGGGTCTGTTCTGGGTTTTGAGAGGGCGCCGGAGGCACCCTCTAAAAAAAAATCCAAGGAAAATTAAAAAGACACTCAAATGCCCGCCAGCCAGTGGGGTACCGAGTATACGGTGATAGGGCATGACCTGATCCCATGGCCCGAGGCGCCCATGCAAAACTGCCGCCCCTCTGATTCAGTGACGGCGCACCCTCCGGCCAGTGACGGCGCCCCCTCCGGCCAGTGACGGCGCCACTCCGGCCAGTGACGGCGCTCTTGCGGCCAGTGACGGCGCCCCAGGCCAGTGACGGCGCCCCTGCCGTAGACGGCGCGTCTACGGCCCGTGAAGCGCCCCTCGGCCAACGGACGGCGCCCTTCCGATCAGTGACGGGCGCCCCTCCGGCCAGTGAAGACGACCCCTCCGGCCAGTGGCGGTGCCCCTCCGGCCCTAGTGACCCCATGCCCCTCAGGCGAGTGGCGGTGCCCCTCCGACCAGTGGAAAGCGCCCTCCGGACAGTGACTGCGCCCTCCGGCCAGTGACGGCGCCCCTCCGGCCCGTGACGGCGCCCCTCCGGCCAGTGAAGGCGCCCCTCCGGCTAGTGACGGTGCCCCTCCACCAGTGACGGCGCCCCCACCGGCCAGTGACGGTGCCCCTCGCGCCAGTGACCATGCCCTCTCCGGCGAGTGACGCGCCCCTTTCGGTCCGTGGACGGCGCCCCTCCGGCCAGTGACGGCGCCCCTCCGGCTAGTGACGGTGCCCCTCCGACCAGTGACGGCGCCCCACCGGCCAAGTGTCGGCGCCCCTCCGGCCCGTGACGGCGCCCCTAGACCAGTGACGGCGCCCCTCCGGCTAGTACGGGGGGGGGGGGGCTCTCTTCCGCACGGTGTGGAAATCTCCTTCCGCACGGTGAGGAAGGAGAGGCTTGCAAATTTTCCGTCAATATTGCTGGCGCCCATGGTCGATCGGGTTGGCGCCCCTCAAGGCATGCCTAGGTCCTTTGTGAATTTCTTCCGCACGCCACTGCGCCAGCTATGTGTGCGCTCCCCTTTGACAATGAGGGCCCAAGCTCATGTGCGGCCCCTCTCCCAAAATGTGGGCGCCCCCTTCATAACAGGTGTGATGCCGGCAAGATGCCTTCCGAGGGCGGCATAAGCGCTATGAGGCGGCAAGATTGCCTTCCTAGGGCGGCCAAGATGTCTTCAAGATTGGTCATTATAGGGCGGCATAATACGTTCTGAGGCGTCAGAAATGCCTTCTGAGGGCGGTATAGACGTCTTCTGTGGGCGCATTAATGCGCTTAATGGCGGGAAAATGCTTCCGAGGGCGACATGATGCCTACCAAGGGCGCATAGTGGCTCCTGAGGGCGGCAATATGTTCCGAGGGTGGCATGGTACCTTTCAAGGACGGCATAATAGCACTCTGATGGCGGCAGAATGCCTTCCGAGGGCGGCAAGACGTCTTCTGAGGCGAGATAATGCGCTCTGAGGCGGGAAGATGTCTCGAATGGCGGCATGATGCCTTCCAAAGGCGGCATAATGCGCTCCGAGGGCGGCAAAATGCTTTCGAGGGCGGCAAGATGTCTTCCGAGGGCGGTATGATGCCCTCCGAGGAGGCATGATGCTTTCGAGGTCGCAAGATGTATTCCGAGGGGCCTCCGAGAGGCGCAATGACGGTCCTTCTGAGGCGGCATAATGAGCTGCGGGGGCGACAAGATGCCTTCAACTTCCAAGGACGGCATGGTGTTATTCGAGGGCGGCAAGATGTCTTTCAAGCAGACTTGTCAATGATAATATTGTCCATGAGTCGATTCACAGTGATTCACGGACCATAATGAATGATTCAATCATGATTCAATCACTCAACATTACATATGAATGATTCAATCAATCATGATTCAATCATTCAACATTAAAACTTGGTCATGGTGGAGTCGATTCACAGTGTACTCACGGCTAATATGAGTGGCTCATGAATGATTCAACCACAACGAATCGCAATATGGTAACTATCCCTTAATGCCAGCAGCTCTCTTTGCAGTTTGCAGTCATTCAAAACACTTGTAGAAATTGTCAATGACGTCATTGAATGTTGTTATTGAATTATGAAAAATAGTTAGGTAATTAGATAAAAGCAGCGGGCGGCCGTGGGCGAAAGTGGCGCGACGGCAAAGAGGGCATGACGCCAAATTGCAGGACATTTGCTAAATGGGAATAGGTTGTTTATTTTGATTATAAAATTATATTTATATATTATTATTATTGCAAATTCAAGTTCCAAAAGCATTAATGACTTTTACGTTTCACTTTTTTTAAGCGAATAGAAACATTTATTTGATTTTGCATTAGGTATTTTATTTTATAAAGCATGATATGGAATAAAGCGGCGCAGATTGCGACATTGATATTTGGGACATGCGGAGGTCATGCAATGTTTGTTTATGATTTAGTTTTTGATATAGTATGGCCTAGAAATTAGGAAAAGGTGGGTACTTTTGATATTTTTCGTGGTGAAAAAAGGTGTGCGTGGAACTGATGCGTTTATGAACCAAGTATGAGTTAGTTACTTTATCTAAGTACTAGGTACCTACCCCTTACCCTACCAGTACCAAGGTCCTAGTTAGGGTTGATTGAACAGTGCTTTGTGCCAGAGTTCGTCACGGGCTGGGCCGGCCCTATGGGGGCCATGGGCGGGCCTGGGCTGGGCTCAACTTTAAGAAATAATCGGCTCTGAGACCGGCTTGGGCTGAGAATGTTGAAGCTCAGGTCAGGGCTGAAACATATTCAACCAACAGTTCACTTCCAAGTAACACACTGTTGCTGTGGCTGTGGCTTTTTGTTTGTTTTTGGTAGCATAGTTGGTTCATTGTTTCACATTTATAGTTTTCAAGTAAATATGCTAGGATAGGATTGCACATTTGTGAAAATATTTATATACTTAATCTGAACTGAGGGCCGGACTGGCTGGGCCTCAATATTAATAAATTTGACCGGGCCTGGTCCGGGCATGGGCTTGGTGTTCCATGGGCCTGGGCCGGGCCGGGCTGGGCTTCGTGGGGCCCGTGACGCACACTGCTTTGTGCCCACTTGAGTTGGACACAAAGCTCGCTTTCTTCACGCATGGTCAATCAGGCACAGCTTAGGACACAGAGCCCATATAATTGGCCATTAAGTACCTAGTTTGTCTCCACAGGGCACAGATGAATGCTGGACCGCTGGCATATTTTTTTGACAGGACAGTAGTTCGACCAAAACAGAATGATTCTTTGAGCAATGAATAATTCAATCATCCTATTTCTCTGTAGATATGATTCAACTCAGTGACTCACAACTAGGTTTTCGTATGAGGTGAATCGATTCATGAGTGATTCATTTGAAATAAGCAATGATTCAATCAAAAGTAATCGATTCACATTGAATCGTTGATAAGTCTGCTTCCAAGGCGTCGAGATACCTTCCGGGGGGCGGCATAATGCGTTGTGACTGTGCAGTCGGCGGCCCCTGCATAGCCTCCCTGGGGGGGGGGGGCACCCCTGCGAGTGCAGGTGGTCCCACCTCAAGTCGTACACACCTTTGATATCGGAAATGAGGCCCTTCTGGCCTGGGGATGACGATCCCAACAGCTGTAACCCCCCCTAACTAGAAAAATGTGCTTCCTGGTTGTGCGCCTGGGCCGAATCCTATTGATTATTCACCACTGTACCTGTCATATGCCACCGAAGCGATCGGTACCATCTTACGTCTGTTGCGGTTTACGTTTGCAAGTTATTGGCTTGATGTTTCCTTTCCTTTCTTGATAAGCTTTCCTTTAAATTATTTTCTTCATTAGTGAATTGTATTTTACTACCAACACCTCAGTGCTGAGAATAATGTGGATTGAAATGCCATGAAGTGGTAGTCGATATGATCCGTTAACCCGCGCCCCCCGCTGGGGTCGACAGCCAACACCGCCCACGCCCCCCCCCCCCCTGGGGGGGGGGGGGGGGGGGGGGGGGTACATTTGACCTCCCCCTCGTATCTTCCAGAACTAATGGACCGCAGCCGGGACGCACGCACAAGGCGTGCGATCGAAGGCTTTCAAGGAGACAAATATATTGCATACCCGAAATTAATAAAGCATGTCAAACATGTCAGGTCGATCAGGTCAAAGGTCAAAATTGAGGAATTCAGTTTTTGGGTCATACTTTCCATCCCAAAGCCCTTATATTGCGACTATTTTCGCACAAGGTGCTCTCAAAGGTATAATGTATTGCACCTCCCGTATAAGCGAAAGTGAACTTTTAAGCAATGGTCAATGTCAGGTCACAAAAGGTCACAGGTCTACGAAAGTCATGCGACACATGTTGTATGGGTTATTTTACACGTATATTTCGATAGTAGCAGTCATTTCCACAACCTGACCCAAATATAATGGCCCTCAGGTCAAGGTCTGGTCACAACAAGGGACAACATTTGAAAATTGATTAATATAAATACAAAAGGCATGTTTCTAGACTAGCCTTTGTCTCAAGAAATACAAGCATGTGGTATTATTGTCTGTATCTGGTCAATAAAAGCAAAAAAAAAAGTAACTTGGACAAAATGACGTTAGAGTTATATATACTTAGGCAGCCATAAGTTAGTCAAAAATAAGATATTACTTCGAAATTTGGTTTTGGTATCGTCCATAGTTGTTCGCTAACATATATTTCCGGTTTGTTGAATATCTAAAAAATGATTTTATGGAAATTTAAAAAAAAATGATTATTTTAGGGGGTCAAAACCAAAATTTCGCAATCCGAGATAACCATTTTTAAGAGAATGTCATTTCGGTCTTTTGACGTTTTTGTTTTGCAATTGCATCAACCTTGATATTCTACTCATAGCTTTCAAGTTATTGAGAAGAACAACGGGAGGGGGTACATATTCCCCCCCCCCCCCCCCCCACCCCAGCGGAGAGCGGGTTATTAAACTAGTCGCCCATTATCAGATATGTCCATGTTGATGGGCAATGGCATTCCTTGCATGAGCGTGCCGCTGTGCGGGTGTATATTGAAGTTGTCAAAGCCATGTATTTTTTCGATTTAAACCAACAAATAAATGAATTGCCCGCTGCGTAACGTCGGACATTTATTATCTTGACTCGTCCGATATAATTCGTCTATATGTAATTATAACTCGTCATGTTTCACCACCATTGGACGGGCATTGCAAATGTCTTCCCATCAGCAATAACGCTGTTTCGCGACGCTTTGAAAAACAAATCTGGCATAAAACCATCCTCCCAATATGGAAGGATTGGTAGCAAGTTCACTTGCCTCTTTTTTATGCAGAAGAGGGGCCGCATAAATTAAGCAAGGAAATCTAGGAAGTTCATGGGATTTGCGCCCCTCTAGGACGGGCGCCCCTCCTCCTCTGGTTTGGCGCCCCCTGGCAGTGGACCCCCCCCCCCCCCCCCCCACACACACCACACTTTTTAGAAGGTAGCGACCGCCTCTGGGCCTTATCCTATCAAGACCAAGAATCGAGCCATAATGGTATACGACGAACGGAACGAGAATGAGCAAGGAAACGGCGCCTAAAATTAAGAGAAGGGAACAAACCGGAAACTAAGAATTAAATAAATTATCGGTACCCCTAGCCCCGGGGCCCCCGGCGCGATGTTATTGCCAACACTGACATGCTACCTCCCGTGAACGCGAATAAAGTATCCGCGACAAATTAATACCACCACCACCAACTGGTGTTACACACAATTAGGTGAGACCGGGGCTGGGATTGCATCAATTTCATATTTACCTTCCCTAGCCGTCGACTCGAGGAATATATTGAAGGAAAAGTGAGGAAAAGGAATTTCTGTAGGAAAAGTGTGGCTTTTCCCCACCAAAATGCATATTAGTTTTACTCTAACGAGAAATAGGTACACCGACAATTTACCGACTACTCGCAATGATGCCGGGGCAAGTTGCATCTACCCCTGGAACCTATCAAAAATGGCAAAACCCGTACTCCTTATTGACAAACTTTGTGTTGGTCGCTTGTATTATATAGCAATTATATTCCTAGTATAGCAAATTTAACACCATATTATATGTTTACTAGATATTCCACGGTATTAATTAATGTTCGTTAATTATGTCATATTAACCTAACGTTTGCAACCTGCACCCCTTCAAAAACGATT